>JAJOHK020000037.1:0-54590 GCA_022457215.2 Leucocoprinus gongylophorus
GCACAAGAAGCCCTACACAATTTCGAAGGGCCGCAAGGTGTGTTTATATGTTTGTTTGCATCATATCTCGGTAATGAACATATCCGCAGTTCGAGCAAGCTCGTGGCCGCCGCAAGTCTCGTGGTTTTAAGGTGTAAGAAGTTGTATCCCAAAAACCTTCTGCCGGGAGAGTCCTTGGCGCATGTCGATAGTTCTCATGTTTTTTGGTGGTGCTGGGTTTATGCGTATGATTCAATTCAATTTTGTACTATGCAATATGACCCATTGAATCATGTCTTGTTGCACCCCACGACTATCCTCTCAGCCTTGGATAGACAGTAAGCAATCTGATACATTTGCAATTGCATGGTTTCTCTCCTAGTATGCAGTTCTGGGACAGGATCATATTCGAGCTTTAACCAAGGATGATTGCTGTACACTTCTGGGGTGAGGTTTGCTCTGCTTTTGATGTATTGTAATACCAATAATGTGAAAGAATGATGAAATTGCAGGCTGTTGAGGATATATCTATATCTGTCTTGCATAGAATAGTAGATATATATTTACTATAAGTCTTATCAATATTTAGCTTTTTCCATGTCATGTGCTTTGTGACAGTATTATGTGACACATCATGTCTCATAGTTACTTTTTTTTTTTTTTTTTTTTTAAATCAACAATTTATTACACGGCGTGCGTAGGCAGACCGTGGTAGCAACTTTCGTTACTATGTACAGGAGAAGCATACTACAGGAAAATTAAGAGAGAGATAAGACAAAATGAAAATAAAAGGAAAAGAGGAAAGGAAAAGGACTAATCAACTAGAAAAAAAGAAAGCTAAGATCTACATTAGTTGTCTACAAATGCGAAAGCATTGGGATTTGTGATCAAGAACATTACAAAATGATTCAAAGAGTCTCTCCTTGGGTTCCAGTACCCATTAAACCTTGTGCACTCATGGAGGATGTGTCTCCTCGTTTCGATGGGGTAGCTATTGCATGGACATGAAAAGTCTGTGTTGGGAAGGAACCTTAACCAATACTTCCCAATGAGAGTGTGGTTAGTGATAGCTCTTGTGGCTTGAGTGCATAGCGAGTTGGAGTGGCCAAAAGCTTGAAGCCACAGACTGCCTTTGATGTAAGATGGAACGATAGGATTATAGTCGTTGTCTAATAGATCAAGGAAGTTATTTCCTTTGCCATCAGATGCTTGGAATGTCATTTTCCAGAGGTTAATGGTGTCATCGCTGTTGATTTTCTTGCAGTAATCCCAGGAGATCTTAGAAGGGTATGACGGAGTAGGATGAAAAGATTTGAAGTCTTTGTCGACATTGAGATGAAGTCCCCATTTGAGGCGACTTGGGCATTCCCAGAACTCTATGGAGTTGTTGAGATTGGAATTGAAAAATCTTTGCAACTCGCTGAGGATAGCTGCTGAATGGGGTTGGTAGGGGTGGGATTTGCTGTTGAAAATTTTCTTAGTGGCGTGAATGGAATTGGTTATGACTATGATCTTGGAGACACTATCGATGGAGCAGGCTTGGTTGATACCACACCTGATTGCAAACAGTTTCACTTCAGTGCTTGTCACAAATGAAGCATGGTGAACGGTCTTGGTGAGAGGGTGATTTGCTATGTGGACATGTGAGATCGATGTAGCAATATTGTGTTTGATGCTAGCATCTGTTATCACAAGGGCAGATTGGGGTGAGGAGGAGTTGCTTAGAACCATGTCGTCTAGTTCTTGGGCACAGGTTTTGTATTTTTCTTTTTCTTTTTTATTAACTAAATTGAAACAGAAACGATTAGAAAATTCATCCGTAATATGAAGACCAGGTGAAAATTCAGAGTTAAGGGGAGAAAATGAAGGGAAAATCCCAAGAGCTTTGTTGAAGGAGTTGATAAGGTGACCTTTGGTTAGGTTTCTTTGGCAATTGGTCAGCGATCCAACGTAGTGGGGGTTTGGCATGATGGACGAAAATGGAGAATCATCCATAAGACTTCTTAGTAAGTGACTCAGAGAGAGTTTGAGAGGGCAGATTTCTGATCTCCTAGCAATTTTCTGGAGGTGGAATTTGATCAGAATTATTCCAGCAATGGTTTCAATACCCATGGAAGGTAAAGTTTTGAATGCTCCTAAGATCCAAATAGCTGCTCTTCTCTGCATCTTATTGAGGGTTTTCATGTGATACGAAATCAGAGCTTTGATGTAAAATCATAGTTAAAATCTATATAGGGCAATAGGGAGAACACAGTATCTGTAGAGTAGATGTTTCTGGATAGGGCTAATGCCTCGCAATGAGTTTCCTAGGAGTTTCATACATTTGACTGTTGACATCACTTTGATGGCATAGAAATCAATATACTTGTGAAATGAGAGCTTGCAGTCAAAGACGAAGCTCAAGTATTTCCATAAATCCTTGGGTCATAGTATTGGTCCACCAAGTGGGGAGAGATCGAGGGGAGGAGGATTGAATAAACCCTGGGATTGGCTAAAGTGAAAGATTTCAGTTTTGGAATGTTCAATGACAAGGCCAAAACTATCAAGTAATTTAGAAAGGACATTGTAACTACAATAAAGATGAGAGTTAGAGATGTTAAAAGATTTGTTTTGAGTGATAATTAGACCATCGTCAATAAAAGAAAGAAAAGATACTGGAATATTTAGATTTTTAAGCCTGTTTTCTAGAATATAGAGAAATGGAGAGAGGTAAAGTGACGAAAGAATGGGGAATAAGGCAGATCCCTGACCCACTCTGACATTAACATCAAATAGGGGCAAGGAGAAGTTGTTTCATAAATAATTGGTCTTTCTCCTAACTAAGTAATTAGCAAAGAAGGCCATGGCTTTGGGTTCAAGTCCTGCTTTATCTAGAATGAGAGTGAGGAGTCTGTGGTTCAACGAAGGAAAGAACTGTGAGATGTCGAAGGCAAGGGTACTGGTGGTTTTCCTCTTAGTCTATCCTGACCAAATAATGTATGTAAGTGCTATGCCAGCATCTGAAGTGGACTTGAACTTCAAACCACCTAGTTGACTCGGGCGAATAAATTCGTTATTCGCAACCAAGAATTGAAGCCTTTTAGTGACCACTTTTTCCACGAGTTTGCCAAGCATATTTGTCACAAACTTCATTCAGCTTGTATCTCCACAACTAGTGGACCGATTTTCACAAACTAAGTTGTGCTAGAAAGCCCCAAGTGAGGGCTATCCGCACATATGCGAGAGGTATAAAAGCGACAACAAACAACTGAGATATCAGGACATCAGTAGCTGTAAAAGCTTCGTCTGCTAATATCTCATGAACGGCTAAACGGATTTGCACGATTAAACTTGCGTTGGAAAGTGCTCATCAATCCATTTCCAACGATATATGATGCATCTCAAAGCAACAAGTATTGGTAAAGATACAAGCATATCAATATAGTGACATAATTAGTTACCTTTTAAAATTAGCCTGACAGCTGCTATGACAGATGACAGCTCCCATCAGGTACGAGTTTTGATCATGTGATGGCAACAGCTTGTGCACAGACCATCACTCTTTTGTATATATATCTCTGTGTCTGAGGGCTAGACCTCAGACTTAACAATGTTAATTATTCTTATTGATACTTTCCATCATCTATCATCATCACATCCTTATACTGAACCTCTGAAACACCATTAAGTTCAAGTATCACAACCAGTGAGTATCTTATTTGTGATAGTATTGAGGAGAACAATTGGTCAAAAAGCTTTCGGTTGATCATACAAGGATTTATTAGACTTTGGTATGACGATTGTGGTCAAAATTTTAAAGTAATTGGGCCAATACCCTAAAGTGATGCATGAATCAGCAATGTTGATAATGTTGGCTAGGCAATTATCGTTTTGGATAATGGACTTCAAGTGACGCTATGAAAGCTTGTCGGGACCTAGAGCCAAAGAGTTCTTACACTTGCTGATCGCTGAAAGGAATTCATTTTTGGAGAACAGACTCCACTTTTGGGGTGGTTTGTGCTTGATTTTGTCAAGAATGTTGAGGTCAACTTGGCGGTTTTGAGCAGAATTGAAAAACTTATGGAGAGCGTTCTATAGGCTGTCGAGAGTGAGGTATGGTTGACCATCATGGTTGATAGCCTTGATAGTGGGGAGTTTTCTTCACTTAGTCCAATTCATCAGTTTCTAGGGGCCTCAACTCTTGTTTGCAATTTCTTGAATTTTGTCATCAAAGTAGAATCTCTTGATGTTTTTGACAGTCATCTTGAATTTCTTCCAGTTTTCAAGACTTCTTGATGCCCTGTAGTTTTTGAGGGACCATTTGCATTCATTGGACCACCATTGTTTGAAATGCTTGGAAATTTTCACTTTCTTTGTATTCTTTGCCCAAGCTTGGTTGATGATTGTTCCAACTTGATAAACTGCTTGTTTGAGTTTGTTAATATTATCGATGTTGGACATGTCCAAGCTCTTGAGGTTCGAAATGATTTCTTGGATGAAAGCAGTTTCTTGTTCACTTTTGGGAACAAGAGTGAATTTTGACATCTGGATGATCTCTTTGGAAATGGTGATATCAATTACAAGTGGAGTATGATCCAATGATAAACGAGACTCCAGGAGAATGGAATGGTGATCTAGTTCCAAAGACCCATAACAGAGAAACATGAGGTCAATGATGGAATTTGACTCTCCTGTTATGTCAGAGTATCTAGTGGGGCATGGGTTAGTAGGATTGGAAAGGGTAAGATTGAAAGAGTCGGCTATAATAAATAAATTGTCACTGATAGAGGAATGGAAAGGAAAAGAAGGGTCCCATAACCTGTCTCTGATATTAAAATCGCTGGTCATAAGAATGATGTTGTCAATGTTGACTTCAGTATCCTTAAGATACTTTAAAGCCGAGTGCAATGAGTCAGAATAAACGTTTAAAATGTAAAAGCAAACATTGTTGTTAAAAAAGGAAATGAGGCTGATATTCCTATGATTGATGATATCTTTGCGAAGAAGGAAATGAAAGGAAGAAAGACAGGTGTTAATATAAGCAATGACCCTAGGGAAATCGCTATCAGTTGAAGGGATCCTTATGTAAGTGATCCAATTTGGATGGTGGCAAGTGTCTATGAGAGGTTCACCCTCACTGCACAACGTACTCGGAACCTTGCGGATTTCAGACTACAGCGGTTCCTGGATTAAGATGATGTCATATTGAGTTAACAATTCAAGGAGGGATGTGACAATGACAGAGTTTTTTCAGACATTCTGCGAAAATATTCTGAGATTTTTGATAATCATTGGTGTGTGGAACTATTTGCTTCAGAACAAATTGACTTTGCTCAGTTGTCCTGAATCTTGACATATTTCTTCTGATGCCACTCTCTGTTGAATCTGTGCCTCCAAAACAAACATTGGTTTGAGTCTGCCTGGTGTTCTCCTCGGCAGTTTGAGCACTTGAATGAATGCAGGCAGGGTTCGCCTTTCTTAGTTTCCAATCTAGGGAGGTTCATCTTGGCATTGGCTTTGCAGCACCATCTGAATTTGCGATGATGCTCAGACTTATGCGGGCTGTTACATTTGATGCATTTGGCACCTTGGATTCTGCATGAAAAGGTCGAGTTGTTATGAGATACTTTGGACATGGACAATTTTTATTTTCTTTTTCTTTTATTTTCTGACTTTATAGGAATTTTGTTTTTCTTTTATTTTCTTTTTAGTGACGATGAAGAGGCATGTGACATCATAAGCTTAGAACATAGTAGAAAGATCTAGAAGATGACATCAGGGCACATGTATGCAACATGGTGGCCTTGAGTAGAAAATGAGGTGGACATGAGGTTGTAGCATGGACCAGATGTATTTAGTATATATAGGATGCTAATTTAGCAGAGACTCCTTATTGAGTTCTCTTGTGAAATTCCCACTAGATATCTGCCTTAAGAGATTTACTCGTTGTGTGATTGTTGGACTTTGTGTCTAGTGGTTGCCACAACACGAGTGCCCCCACTTCCAACAGTTCTTGCATTGGGGGACACCAGGGTTCATGTTGGCTCCCTGGATGGTCGCAATGTAGTTTCCAATGTTAAAGTACCTGTTAATTAACATTTTAGCATTAGCACCACTTTGTATGTCCTAGATGTCAATCCAGACGATAGTCATGTCTAATTTCGGAGAAACTTTGATTACTCTTGGTTTGGACGCAAGAGAAATGTTGTCAAAGATGTGGTTTTGTTTTAAGATTATTTTAATGTCGTTAGAAGAAAGCTTCTCTTGGGAGTTTGCATGGAGGAAAAATGGAATACCTATGATCTTCAGATATGACTTAGACTTAGGAAGACGAGGTTCCTCCACTTGGAGGGAGTTGATGTTGTTTGAGCTCTTGACGTAGTTGTCAATGATGGATAGGTCGGATTGGAGAGCTACTTTGTTTGTGATAACTGTTATACCAGAGTTTTTGGACTGGATGTAGTCGACTAGAACTTCCAATTTGGAATTGCGAAGGGTTCTGTTGAGGTTAGCTACATGAAGGGACAAATTTTTCATGAAAGAGATGACATTATTGCCACCTATAGGTATGATTACCTGTTTCCTAGATGGACCTTTTGTGGTCATTCTGATATGTGGTTTGGGATTGGTAGAGCTGTTAATGATATTGTTGACCTGGTCGATCTTCTAAGCGTTAAGGGAAGGGAATGTTTCCTTGATTTTTAAAACTTCTGAAGTGCTGGCCGAGGTTTTTGAGGCTTGAGCATATGATTTGCTAGAGTTGACATTGGTACCATGAGCAGAGTTGTCAACCATAGGTTTCTTGAAGTATTTGGAAATAGTATTGATTTCCTTCTTAGATTTAGCCGGAAGAGGCAGAAGCAGCAGAACTTTGTTGATAGTCACCAGGACTGATTTTGGGATATCTTTCTTATTGCCATTGTTGGGAGGGATTGTTCTCTGGGTAAATTTTGATGAAATTTTTGTCCTAAGGGTGTTAGATTTATGATCAGTGTATAAAGCATCCCACTTAGCCTCATAAACAGAAGATAAAAAATTCCAAATTGCATCACCTATACCATCGAAATTTTCAAGATCATTAACCTCACCATAGATTACCTGTTTGTTCCTGATGTATTTGGCCAGGAAGTTGAGAGTCACTTTAATGTTTTTTGCATCCAAGGCAAAGTGTTCAATAGAGCTGTGTAGAGAAATGGGGTAGAAAGAACCACTCCATAACTCTGGTTCGGTGGGAGTGTATGGATTGTAAGGAAGTTGGATATTAATAGATTCTCCCTCGTGTTGGGCATGAGGTGGGGGGCCTCATTATGAACGTTCATAGGCCTTGCAGTTTCCTGTTGGTTAGCCGCCATACTAACCCAGATTGTTTTCTTTTGTTCTGTCTTATAGGACATCTCAGGTTGCAATTCCTCACTAGGGAGGTCCATGTCAATGTTCATTCTTTTGTGATATGGCGTCAAGCATCCAGACAAAGCCACCAAGGACTCTCTGGAAAGATTTACAGGCGAGAAAGAGTTTCTCTCTCTCACCTTTGATTCGTTGTTGGGGAATTGTTCCATTGGAATGTCCATCTCTATGTCATTTGTAGAGGACATAGTTGGTTTAGAAGGTGGAGTCTTGGTGTTGAATGCTGTTATTGAAGTGGTTGATTATAGTTTCCTGTCTCATAGTTACTTATTATCAAAAGAAAGAAAAAGAAAAGAAAATTTTTAGAGTTTAGAGCTATTAGATATGGTTTATATCTCATTATTCAAGATCTGATAAGGTATCTCAAAAGTCTATATAAGTGATTAGTGTGTTATTCAAGAACATGAAAGACAGGTTGGAATAATCTTTGGCTCTAGCTTGTGTGCTGCATCTCTACTAGTTATACTAGTCACATATTTCAGAATGGAACTTGGAAACTTAGCAGATGGAAAACCACCAGAGGGTGGTAAGGTATATCATTGCCAGTACTGGAAATAAGTGTTAGTTTTAGTCAATTTTTATGATAACTAATATAATGTAAATTACCAGATTATATACTAGATAGTTATCTAGAATAGAGGCTATTAAGCAAGTTACTCTAATTTTTAGTGATCCTTGGATGTTAGGAGATATAGGTTTATAAAGTTAGCAAAAATTCAGTGAGAATATCTGAGGTAAAATGAAGATGTATGATCTATACTGAAAAAAATTGGAAAGTATAGATAATGATAGAGAGTTTATCTATGAATTAAGATAGATATGGTCAGAAGTAGAATGTGATAAGAATATACTATACTATGATAGTAAGATCATAGTAATATCAAGAAGTATATAGTCTTTAAAAGTTCTTATTCAGTTTTCTAAGATCTTTTGGAGATAAGTATTATATTATATACCATTCCAATATTTATACTCTTTCTACTCTTTTCTGGTGTAGATCACACTTTTTTCTATTATTTATCAATCCAAGAACTATTCCTTGTTAATTTCATAAAGTTCCAAACAATAACATCATGATGTCCAACAATCTAGAGTATATACAGTAGTAGAATATTATTAGATTATTACTTCTGTATCTATGAATATTAACTACTATATATTATTTTTTAGTCTAATAATTAACTTGAAATTTGTGCCACATTCATCTTAACTTTCTTTCAAAACTCCTAATCTCTAGAAATATAGTCATATAATACATAAACTAGGTTATAATATTATTTGTTGAAGTTAAGACCAATTATCTACATAACATTACTTTTAGTCCTTATCTAATCTGTAGTTACTAAGTCTAATTCTTACTTCTATCTTTTGTGCTACATTTGTGGATATCTTTGGCAAATGTAAATTACTCCTAACAATATTATCAAACTGAATAGCCACTGTTACAAAATCATTCTAATCCTTTCATGACCTTCTCCTATCATAGCTCTATATTCCCCCAGTAATCTTAGCTACTCAGTGACTAAGTGAGTAATTTGCCAACTTAACCATACTATCTTATCACTCCAGACATCTAATAAGAATAACATTAACTTATCTATTTCTCCAAAGAATTCCAGAAAGCATTTCAAAGTCATTTGAGACCATACTAGCAGATGATGATCCTAACTAGGTTAATATATCAAAAATAAAACAACTTGTACTCTTCCTACATTTACTAATTTAAAACCTAATCTTTCATACTCTTATAAACTTTAGATCCACATATTGTTTCATTGACACTATATTTACACTGAAGTATAATATTCCAAAAACCCAACTTCATCTATAAAATTAAAGCTATTTAACAGATCATTGAATAACATTATTTCTGAAACTATTTCTTTGTCCATTATATTTCTATTCAGTAATCAGATAATATTAAATGTATATATTATCTTGTTTGACTCTTTCTGCTTGTTAGTTCTTAAATACAACTAGCTTATCCAATATAATTCAATAATTGACTGGACTACTGAATATATTACTTTCCAATTGAACTTACAAAGAAGGATTAGTCTCTCTAAGACTTCCCAAGCATCTATATCTTTTGCAGAATCCCTGCCTAACACTAAAACTCCTAGTCTCAAACTCAAAAATCTTTTTTGTTCATATATTGTTATCATTGGAACATAGTCATATATCTGAACAGTATAAATGTCAGAATCAACTATCTTTTGTCTTGTATTCTAACCTACTAACCTTACTGGAAAATCAGCCAAGATTACAAATGATCCAGTCAGCTTATCTGCTATTCCAACCAAGTATTATGAGTTCACTGATATTTTTAGCAAGGCCAAAGTAGAAACCCTAATCTTCTATCATCTATATAACTTACAAATCAAGTTATAAAATGGAAGAAACCCACTTGTCAAAACTATCTACTTACTCTCAACTAGTGAATAAAAGATACTCAAGGAGTTTATCAGTAAAAATCTAAATACTGGATTCATATGCTTTACTTTCTTCTCCCATAGAGTACTAGTACTTTTTGTAAAAAAAATAGCTTTCTTTATCTATATATCAACTTTTGAAATCTCAACTATATCACATAAAAGGATAGATATCTACTTCCTTTGATATCTAACTTATTCTAGAAGATATGCATCTATACAAAAATTGATCTCCATTATATATATCATCTGATATAAATTATAGAAGAGAACAAATAAAAAATAGCTTTCTATACTCACTATAGGTCTTTAAATAGACAGTCATGTCTTTTAGACTAACTAATACTTCTGCAGCTTTTCAATGACTTATAAACAATATTTTCTTAGACCTTCTTAATGTTTGCATAGTAGTATACCTTAATGATATCCTTATTTATTTGAATAATATGTTCTAATATCAGGACCATATCAAAGAAGTGTTACACTGACTCTGAAAAGTAGAACTATATGTGAAAGTAGAGAAGTGTGAGTAAAACTCTAACTATATAGAATACTGAGAATATATTTTGTTTCCTTCTAGATTGTTTATATCATCTGATAAAATCAAAAAAATCTAAAATTGGCCTGAGCCAAGAAAAATTAGAAATGTACAAGCATTTTTAGAATTTGCTAACTTTTATTATTGTTTTGTTCACAATTACTTAAATATAGCTGCTCCACTGATCTAACTAACATATAAGAATACTTCTTGAAACTTCAACTTCCTATGCTGCAAAGTGTTCAATACCCTTAAAAAACATTTAATTTTACTCTAATCCTTACCCACTAGATATCAAATACTAATTTATCTGATTGTATTTCATTCTTACATGTTCAAGACTGTTAAATTTAACTATAACATGTATGATAAGAAACTTCTTGCAGTTTTCAAAGTTTTTTATATATAGTATCATTATTTAGAAGGATTGGAATTCCCTATAGATGTTATTACAGATTACAAAAACCTAGAGTATTTCTCAACTACTAAAATTCTTTTCTGTTTCAAGAAAGATAGTTATAATTTCTCTCAGTTTAATCTCATTATCTGTGTTATAAGACACTTTGGACACTAACAATTTTTATTTTATTTTATTTTATTTTTCTGATTTTATATTGATTTTCTTTTTTTTTGGATAATGAAGAGGCATGTGATATTGCAGTCACATGACAAATCACATGATGTGACATCATAGGCCTAGAATATGATGAAAGAATCTGGAAGATAATATCAGGGCACATATATACAATATGGTAGCCTTGAGTAGGGAATGAGGTGAACATGAGGTTGTAGCATAGACAATAGGGCAGGCTTAATTATTGGTAGTATGGACTAGGCATGTTTTGTATATATAGGACTCTAATTTAGCAGAAACTTCTTGTCAAGTTCTTTTGTGTTTTTCCCCACTTGATTACTTAACTGAGAGCTTTACTGCTTGTATTATTATTGGACTTTGTATCTAGTAGTTGCCACAACAATCTGTTTCTGTCTAGAATGTCCAGAATTTAAGCCTGATGCTATTACTCATAAAGAAGACTTCTATTTAAGAGAAGGAAAAACTATCTATACTCAAAACATGTATTTCATCTTCATCCATAATTAGCTTGTAACATCACTCTAAGCTACCACTCTGATTTCTCCACTCTTTTGAGTTGCCACTATTGTGGATTTTGACAGTTTGTATAATAATATCCAAGTATCAATCATACAAAATGAGATACTACAAAAAAATCTCCATTATCTAGTAGAATATTAGTTGTTAAACATATTTAGACTCCTACTTAAGAATAAGAAAATTGATATGCTATTAATACTTAATCTCTATACATATGTTCTGTAGTACTACTACAATCACATTTTTACAGAATACTTCAGGCAAAGTAAGATACTAAAACTTATTTGTTACAGTTACACTTGGTTGTTTCTATATACAGATGTAAAAATGTTCTATAATTCTTGTGTTACTTATATGAAGTCCAAACTACAATACTACAAACTCTATGGAACACTTAAGTAACTTTTAATTTCTGAATTTAATCTCTGTGGATTTTTTTATTAAAAAGCTCTCTTCTACTTCTAGCTATGATACAATCCTAGTTACTATTGATTGACTTTCCAAGTAGGCTATATATGTTCTAATAGTAAATACCATTACTTAACATGAGTTAGCAAAGCTGTTTGTAATCTATATCTTTTCCAAGCATGGTATTCTATCTCATATCACTTCCAATTAAGGATCTAAGTTTGTTTCAAACTTTTTCTAGTTCCCAGGAACTGCTCTTGATATGAAGCTCTACTTCACTTTCAGATATTACTCTAATGAAGATGTTTAGACAAAACATACTAATTAGACACTATATATAACAATACACCAAGTGCTACTATCAGAGTATCATTATTCTTTGAAAATAAAGACTATTATCCAAGCATCAAAGTACATCCAGAACAAGATATCACTTCATTCTACACTTGTTAATTTGCTATAGATCTTGACAAACTGCAAAACACTCTAAAAAATAGAAATATCCACTGTATAACAATGGTACCAATGGTCAGTAGATGTGTATAGAACCCTAGCTTTATATTTTCAGATAGAACAACAGGTATTTCTAAAAGATCAGTTCTTTTATATTATATAACCTTCAAAAAAAGCTATCAGAAAAATACCTAGAACCATTCAAAATGATTAGTTAAGCTAGTATTCACTTATTCACAATTCACCTTCCAAGATCAATATGTACTGTCCATCTAGTATTTTATATGTCCATGTTTAAACCTATAACATCTAACACTTTTCCAGTTAATCTGAACTCCTACTATTACCAATTATGACAGGTGGTAAACTGGAATATAAGATCTCCTGGATTGTTGACTTGAAAATTGATTGCAGACATACATACAAACTACTCTATAAAGTCATTTGGCTAGGATATAAAAACATGAAAGAAGAATCTGACTAGCTATCTATATCTAAACTTGCTTATATTCCTGAACTTATATCTGGCTTTTATTAAACTTACTCTAATAAACCTGGTTTCTTTCTGCTATCTCAGCCCTAACATTTTTCCATTATTGTTTTTCTTGCTCTTTTTATTTTTTCTTTTCTCTTCTCTTCTTTTTTTTTCTCAGACTTGAAGTAGTATAGCTTTTTTTTTCCTTTTTCATTATTACAAACTACAGTACTTACAACTTCTTGTGTAATTAGAGTCTCAAGAGCTTGGCTTTAAGAAGAAATACTATTATATACTATTTGACATCTGTATAGTTCCTACTTTCTTCTAGTGTAAATTACACTCTATTCTATTACCCACTAATTGAAGGACTAAACCTTATATTTCTTATCAATCTCATGGAGTTCCAAACAATAATCTCTATGATATCTAACAATCTAGAGTATGTGTAGTAATAGAATATTATTAAATTACCACTTTTGTATTTAAGAATGTTAGCTACTATATACTAGGGGGGAGAGATGGCATAGTGGAAGAGCCTCCTGTCCATATGTATTATACTTACCTCAAACCTACTTGAGGTCATGGGTTCAATTCCTTAGTAGTCCTTTGTGTTAGGTAACTGTATAAAAAGGTTAGGATATTGATACTCCATACATAATTCCTCCTGTAGGCATAGATTGCCATTGCACCCTGTGTAATAAATTGTTGACTTAAAAAAAAAAAGCTACTATATACTATTATTTAGTCTGATAATTAACTTGAAATTTGTGTCACACTTATCTCAACTCTCTTCTAAAACTTCCAGTCTCTAGAAATATGGTTATGTAACATATAAGCTAGATATAACATCATCTGTTGAAGCTAAGACTGATTATTTGCATAGTATCACTTCTGGTTCCTATTTAATTCATAGTTACTAAGACTAGTTCTCATTTTCATCTTTCATGTTATATTCACAAATATCTTTGGTAAGTGTGAATCACTTCTAACAGATTTTCTACTTGATTAATATAGACTGTTTAAATATTTAGAGTAGCTAACATCTCTAGAAAACTTTATTCTGTTTTCTTAAAATTTTTTTAGAAGTGAGTTATATATTATATAGTCCAGAATAAATTGAGAATTTCCCTAAAGATTGTAAACTTTACATATTCTGTAGACTTCATTTAGTTGTCCTAATAGCAAAACATAATTATTCCCTCTGGGATCTTAAAGTATTGATTGGTCTAATAGTCCTAGATTGTCTACTCTTATATCTCAATCTCAATCTCAATCTCTTACTTCTTGAATAATATATGCTTTGAGTAATTATCTATAAACTCTGTCAACACAGATAAAGCTTTAGGTACTGTGTATAAGAAGTAGCTTAGTGCCAGTATATCTCAAAATATTCCACCAACAATATTCTTACTAGTCTCATAAGCCAACTTTAAAACTTGCAAACTTTAGTATCCAATCCTCCTGACACATTCCATTCTGATTATATCTGTCTTAATCTATGGATAATATCTCTTCTCTCATCTACACTTCCTAACCTCTTCCAGAGTAGATCAATCTCTCTATTTTACCTCAGATATCCTCACCTACTAGCTTTATGGACTTCTATCTATAACATCTGAGGATTACCAAGATCTAGAGTAACTCATTTAGCAGTCTCTATTCTAGATAACTACTTTAGATAATATATCTAGTATATAAACTAATAGTTTATACTGTATTAGTTTTATTCTGAAAATTAACCAATACTGACATTTTCTTTTAGTGTTGGCAATAATATATCTTACTATCTTTTAATACTACTAAAACTTTAAGTTTCCTAAGTTCTCTTCCAAAAATATGTAACTTATGTAACTTGTAGAAATATAGCATATACATATAAGCTAGACCCAAAGGTTATTCTAGACCTGTCTTTTGTGTTCTTAGATAATATACAACTGATATTATGACTTAAAATCTTAAGTAAGGGCAAAAGATAACTTTTATATTGAGTAACACAAAAGAACTCAATAGAGTTCCAAGTATAAGATAGTCTATCTTATATACTACAGATTATAGTTTGTGTGCACACTACAACTAATCTATCACAAAGTATATATGCTTTTTATAAGACTAACATATTGTTGTTATGCTATATAATGTTATTTGTTCTAGAATTTTTTCTTCTCTGTATTATATGATTGTGTGGCTGTGATATATGTGACTACCTTATAATAGGTATCATATCTCTATCATGCTTTGTGACTTTATATAACTGTCATATATAACATTACATTATATTTTTTTGTCTAAGTCTCAAATAAAGAGAAGTAAAATAAAACCAAAAAATAAAAGAAAATAAAAATAAAAAGGAAAAAATAAAAATAAAATAGAGTCTATTGTTTACAACTCCTTAAGATGTTCAAGATATACTTCTTGTCTTTTGTAGAATAATCTAAGCTGGATATATTCATTGCTGAGAATTTCTATATAGAACAAATACAATCTTTTAAGTCTCTTATAGCTATACTGGTTTTTTTTATCAAAAAAGTCAAGAATAAGTATCCACTCTTTCTGATCTCTAAACTGATTACTAAACTCTAAGAAGCTTGTTATTTTAGTAAGCTAGATTTTTATTGGAAATCCAACAATATCTGTATTAAGTATAATAATGAGTAAAAGATGGCCTTTGATATAAACTATGAACTTTTCAAAGAACTTTATAATAAAAGGTATCATAATAGTATATTTGAATGATATTCTGATCTATTTTCAACTCTGATACTAAAGACTATTGTCACTGTATCTATTTTGGCTTCTTCAAATACTGCCATCTCATTTCATATTGAAACAAATAGTTCAGACTATGTAACAGAAGTAGTTCTCTTTCAAGAATTCAAGATAGATAGTAAGTAGTATTGTTATAATATGTTTATTTTGATTTTTTTTTCTTTTTATCTATTTTTCTTAATTTGATTTTTCTTTTTCTTTTATTGTTGTTTCTTTTATTTCTTAGACAATGATGAGGCATGTGACTGCAGTCACATAACATAACAACTATGTTATAGGCCTAGAATATTATAGAAAAGATTAGAAAGAATAATATCAAAGTACATGTCTATAGTATGTCAATCTCATAATATACTTATAGATGATACATGAACCTTAGGGTAGGGTTATTTATCATTAGCACAGACTATGAGGAAGTAGTATATATAGTGTCAAAATACATTAGAGACTTCTTGTTGAGTTTTTCTATAATCTTATAAGATTCTTATCTGTAAGACTATTTAGTGACAATATTGATTGTCTTGATTAATAGTTGCCACAACAAGTATCTAGTAGTATTCTTCAGAAAGTCTCTTTTCTCTATTAAGTACAATTATAAAATTCATGACAAGAAAATACTAATAATCATCAAAGCTTTTGAAAAGTAGTAATACTTTTTAGAAGATATACTAATCTCTATGGAAATTTAAATAGACTATCAAAACCTGGAATACTTTGTAACAGCCAAAATACTTAACTATAGATAAGTATAGTGGTTATTATACTTAGCAAGGTTTGATTTTGTTCTACATTATTATCTAGGTAAGTTCATAGAGAAATCAAATATACTGTCTTAAAGACTAGAAGTAAAAGCTTACATGATAAAAACACAGTTTTGATTAAGCTAGAGTTTTTAACAGTATGTGTAATAAAAGGTTTAGCATTCAAAAAAGAAGAATATAGTCTTTTAATAGACATCTATTAGAGTAACAGAGCTAGTTAACAAGAAGAATAAGTGGACTATACAAGGGAACTTTAGTAGTTATTCTTTAAGTTATTATAGTCTTCTAAATAGTTAGAGATAAATAGGTTGTTTCTTTCTTTTTTGAGACAAGATCCATATTCTTGATATCCTAGACTTTTAATACCATATTATCACTCTTTATCATAACTCAAAAATAGTAGGATATATATTAGAAGATGTTAAAAAGTTACTAGTAGTCTTATATATCTTGATATGTTAGTCAATATATTAGTATTTGTGACTTTTATTTGTGGACTAAGCCTATACAACACTCACTCTTGAAAGAACTATGTTTACTTCCTATGCCAAATATAAGATGAAAGACTCTTAGTATTAACTTCATTATAGAACTCTCAGAGTCTGTAAGATTTGACACAGTGATAACTATAATATACTCCTTTATTCTGACTCATATAACTATTACTGCAGAGAGTACAGCAAAACTCTTTTTATACTATGTATGAAAACATCACAGTCTCTCCACTTATATTATGTCAGACAGAGGACTACAGTTCATGGTGCTCTTTACTAAGGAACTATACTATTTGTTCAGAGTTAAAATTGTCTCATTTATAGCCTAGTATCTATAGTTAGATGGCTGAACAGAATGAGTAAACCAAGAATTTGAGCAATACTTCATCAATGAGTGACAGAGCAATTGGCATGACCTTCTTCTATTAGTAGAGTTTTAGCATAACAACTATGTGTACTTTTTAACATAACAATCTCCATTTCTTCTTGATATAAGATACCTACCATGGATAGGATTTAAACCTTACTAATATGAGTCAAAGTTGGAAGATATCTCAAAATTTACTAATTGAATGAAGTTTATATTAAAAGAAGTTAGTAATTTTATAAATCCCAGAAGAATATAACAAGATATAAATAATAACAAACTTCTACTCTAGTATTATATCCTGATAACAAAGTATTTCTAGACTCTGCAAATATTTATATAGCATGTATCTTTGCCAAGTTGTTATATCACTGTTTCAAATCTTATATAGTTGAAAAGTAAGTAGGACTCATGTGTTATTAGCCAAAGCTCTTTTCTGTCTTAAAACAACTTTATCTAGTATTATACATTGTCAAACTTACCCTCATATCTGAGAACTCAATTTCAAGAAGATGTTCAATCTCTTCTCTAAACCCAGTAATTATTGATGGAGAAGAAGAGTGAGAGATAAAGAAGATCTTTAATAGCCACTAGCATTATAAGAGATACTAGTATTTGATCAAGTAGGAGAGTCTTGGCCTAGAAAAAAACTTATGAAAGAATACTGCAGATATATTTGCCTTTGATTGGATGGCTAAATTTTATTGCCTTAACCCCATAGCTCTATAGTTTATTTGTTTGTTAGACTTTCAGAGTATTAAGTTTTGACTAGAACCTCTTACTCTGAGTTATAGCAATTTGAAATAGAAGATAGATGTAAAGAGACCCACTACTTTGTCTAAACTTGAGTCTTAAACACTAATAATATCTATTGCCAAGCTTATAGTCTTTTCTCTTTTTTACTTACAAACCTCAAACACTATCACTACTCTATAAGATTTACTTAGTCAACATCACTGCTATAGTACTGTTATATGCCAAGTCTACCTATTCTAAAGATATATTCCCATAGCAGTGATATCTTTCCAACATATTCAACAAAAGCTTATCTTTCATAATAGCTATCTTTCTTACAATATGTTCTTGCAGTAGTAATACAACCATCTCCTAACTCTTCAAGTATATGATCTTTTATAATAGAAATACTCTCATTGAACTCAGTTTTCTATGGCAAAGCTCTTTCATCTGGTCTCTTTTAGTATTGAAACACTGAAATACTAAAACCTCTACTTAGAGCTGTATACTGAAATCTCCAAGCATCTCCTAACTGTTTGACTTGATGATGTTATATAATGTATGGTATATGTCAGAATTACAAGAAGTAGACTTAGTTCTTTTCCATTTTCTTCCTATTTCCTATTTTTCTTTTGATTTATCTTTTCTTTTCTATTTTTGCACCTAGGATTAGGGTTAATGATGGCATAGATCACATGGCACAGAAGAAGATTCTAGAAGGATGATGTCATACCACATGCAGACATCATAGCTAATACATAGTCGTTTAGGGTAGGCTAAAAATAGCTAGCACAGACTAGGACTTAGTATATAAAGGTAGACTAGTCTGTATAGAGTTCTTTATTGAGTTTTCTTATGCCACTATAATACAAGATTGCCTCTTAACCTGACTCTAAGGGTTCTGAGTCATAATAGTACATATGTTAACCTTAAGGCATACACATAGTCATTTAGAGTAGGCTAGAAATAGCTTGCACAGACTATTAGGTATTTGTATATAAGGTAGACAGTCATTCTCCATCAAGTTCTCTTATATTAATCCAATACAAGGTTCTTCTTATTGACCCACTTTAAGATCTTTAAGTTGTAATAATTCTCTGCAATAGTAATATCTTATACAATCTCTAACAAAAGCTTGTTATCTATGACTGCTATATTTCCTACAGCATATTTTTATAGCAGTGATATAATCAATTCTGAATTTTTGAGTATTTAGTCTTTTATAGCAGAGATACTCCTATTAAGCTTAGTCTTCCATGGTAAAGTTTCTTTATTGACTTCTTTCAGTATCTCACTACTAAACTTTAAAGTTATACTCTGAAACTTCTAAGTATCTCTTATTATTTTTCTTTGTATATAAGACTAGTAGTTATATAATAATTTACTAGTCTAATAATCAAATATTCAAGTAAACTTAATCTCCAGTATTCTACAGTAATATACTACTATCAGTACTCATCTTCTTTAGACTTTGTTTTAACTCCTGAAGTTGTAATCATATAGTAGACAAACAACACAATATATAAGCTAAAGCTAAGGTTGTTCTAAGAAGTTTGTATCACTATGTTTTTATATAGAGTTTTCATACTTAGTATATTTCTAAGCTAACTTTGTAAGCTTTTATCTCTTAGTATAAACTATATCTGATAGTAGCTAGTATTACTTAAAAAATAAACTTAGGATTTTCTGGAATTTTAAAGTATTCTTTTCACTTCTGTTCAGTTATCTTATATTAGAGTTACAAATAGTAAATTCAGTTTTTATTCATTTCTTTTTTATTTTATTTCTTTTAGTTTCTATTCTTATTTGAAATTAGCTAAGAAGTTGTGATGTGATATTATATATAATAGTTATATATACTACAAAGTATAATACATATTATAATTATAATTATAATATCATGTGACTAAAAAAAATTATAAGAGGTTCTGAAACAGATAATATTATATAATATGGTTATAGTATATTGATCTTATAAATAGTATATAGACTTTAAGATAAGTTAGTTATAGATATATATAGACTATTGTATGTAATATATAAAATAGACTAGTTTGTACTGGAAATTCCATCAAGTTTTCTTATATACTTAATATATGAGTATTATACTTTTACTTTAATATTGAGCTTAAGTTTATAACACTCTAATTATTATAATTTAGACCTAAATGCTAAGATAAAAGCATACTTGTATATTATACAATATAAAAAAACTTAATAGAATTTTTACTTATTATAGACCAACTTTTGAAATATTCAAGATATTTATTTCCTAACTTTGGATAAGATTTTAATCAGTTCTAAATATACTTCTGTATCTATACTTACCTATACACAGATTAATTTACTATGTTTTATTATCTAATAACTTGGTATTTAGACTGTAAATTGTTTTATTTCTTAGAGATAATTTCTAATATTTTCTTAATTTATTACATTTAGATCTAGCTATATTTATTCTAACCTATAAATAATATATTATTTTCTATCTATACTCACTAACTTCTGATGTAGATTATATCCTTTATACTACCTCAGATATTTTTGTGAAATCTTTGACAACTTTATAGATTTTTATTTCAGACATCTAAGGATTATTTAGAACCAAGGTAACTATTCTAAGTAATACAATTAGTATATAAAAGTCAGTAGTTACACTATAAAAGCCTTATTCTAAAAATCAACCAAAACTAGTATTATCTTATAATATTAGTAATAATATAACTAGTTGTAGTAAAGCTTATTATTAGATCTTAGATAACAAGATATGAACTGTATTCAACATAACTATTCTTTATACTGTTATTTCTTTAGCTATAGTTCTGACTATAAAAGCTAATTTTGTAGACCAAATAAATACTTTGTAGTTTTTTAGTCTAATAATTGAATACTAGCAATTTACTTTATTTTCTCATTTCTTTTTATACTATTCTCTATCTGAAATAATAACTATATAACAAGTAGTTGGTATAACATATAATTTGAGACCAAGGTTATTATCTACAGTTCAGTTACAAGTCTATAGATAAGTATTCTAGCTTGATCTACAACTTAGATACTCTTACTCACTCTTATGAATAACTACAACTATTTTTGAATAAGTTCCTAAATCTGATCTGACCTATCTTTCATATGACTAACTATAGATATTTACTTGAAGTAAGAACTGTACTTTAATACTACTACAAAATAGTCTACTTTATATATCTTGAGTAGTTGATATTAGGGTAACTAAACCAAATTTATAGAATTATGTAGGTTTGCACTTTAGAAGGAATCTAGATAAGATTTCTTGAAGATAGTAATTATTATAAGTATACTACAGTATATTTTGATCTAGAGAAATAGTATTAAGGTAATCAAAAAATAATAACTAAGAACTCTGATTAAAAGGTTATCTAAAAAGACAAAGAGTATGAAATAATAATTGTAGTAGTGATAGTAGTAAATAAAGTTTAAAGTACAAGTATAGCAAAATTGTCATAGTAAATACTATAGGATTGTTTATAAAGTTTGGTATCTGAAATGGCTAAATCAATACTACAGGCTTTGTAGTGAAGTTTAGTATTAGAGAGTATTGTCATATACAAGTCCACCTGGGCGGTGCTGCAACCCTCCGGGTATTCCATCTTCCATGACGGAGTTAATCCTGTCAGTATCTCAACACTGAAACTTCTGCTCGGGGTAATAGGAGTTGTTACTACTGAAACCCTGAGCATCTCCTATACTTTTCATTTGTATATAAGACTAGTAGTTACACTGTAATTCACTAGTCTGATAATCAACGAAGATAACCTCTTATTGAACTCGATCTCTGGTGTTCAATGGCGACACACCAATTAAGCCTCACTTCCACTTAGACTTTCTCTCCTTCATCTGAAGTTGCGACCATGTGGCAGACAGACAGTGCAGCACATAAGCTGAAGCCAAGATCATTTCACAAGTCCGCTCATCTCTGAGTCCATTCTGCAGACTTCCACCCCAGTGTGAACCATGCCTGACAAGTATACAAAAGAGTCAAGTCTCCTTACAGTTGGTTTATGTATATCTAATCTACTTTAAAGCTATAACTAAATTCTTCCTAGTAAGTTATATGATAGTGTAACAGTGATTGTCACCACATCACTTCTTTTCCTTTTACCACCATCTTGTATAGTAGCGCCTATTGGAAATATAGCAAATAAATTCATTTTTCCTCCAACCTTCAGCACTACAATTATATTTCACAACCAACAAACTGTCTTACCAACTGTGAACACTCAGATTAACACAGGGATGGACGAATCCATAGGAACTAATCCTGGTACTAACAATGAAGAAAGAGGTAGATCTTCTTGAATCAGAAAGAATTGGTCAAGAGGCACTTCTATGTCCTCAACTTGTTCCTCAGTCATATACCATGAAAGAATAACAATGAATAACGGTATAGATGTTGACTCTGACCCACCTACAGAATCTCCTACTTTGTTCTATGAGGAGGAGCAGGAGAAAGAACTTTGTCTCAGGAAGGCAGCTGAGACTACCAACAATACAAGACCGTAAGATGGAAACAACAAGGCTTTCTCCATTCAGGTAAAGCATAGTGGTCATGTTTCTATTGACAGAATACATGGTCAAGCTTCTTACAATGATAATGATAATGTCATCAACATCCAACTCCTATACAATCCAAATATCCCCACAGAACCCGAATTATGGAGTGGAAATTTCCACCCCATTTCCCTACACAGCTTTATTGAACAAATCACCTCAGACACAGAAAGCATTAAGGACTCACTCAATTTCATAGCAAGATACATTTCTCACAAGAAGGTTAATCCAAAAACAGTTAACAACCCAAAGGATTTTGATAGTATTGGTGATGTGGTCTGGAACTTCTTATCTTTGGTTTACCAATCTAGTTGGGACTCTTTACATACTGACAACAAATCAAAAACACTCAGGAAAAAGATTTCATCAAAGTTTACTCCCAGAATCACTCCCTCTTTGACTCAAAAATCCAACAAATCAGCCCCCAAACTGGTACCAGCTTCAATTGACAAAGCTCCCCTGCCACCGCCTCTTCCAGCTAAATCGGCCAAGGAAGTTAACATCATATCGAAATATTTCCAAAATAGAAATTCCATGAATAATAACAAACCCAAGGACGAATCAAAGACAACCAAATCTTATGCTCAGACCTCCAAACCCCCTGCCAACATGGTTGATGTTCTGAAAATCAAGAATGCGTTTCCAGCTCTTAATGCGGAAAAAATCGATCAAGTTAACAATATCATCAAAGGAACTACTAAGCCAAAGCCCAGGATACAAATGACCATGAAAGGGCCTTCCAGAAAACAGATCATCATCCCAATAAGCAAGGAGAACATTGACTCTTTTATCAAAAACTCATTGCTTCACATTACAAACATCAACAGGCAACTTTATAGTGCCAAGTCGGAAATCCTCGTTGATTATATCCAAGCAGAACCTTTGGGCATCACTGTAGTCACAAATAAGGTATCCCAATCATCCGACTTGATGCTAATCAACCAATACATCAAAAATTCCAATGATGTCAATGCTCTACAGGTAGAAGAACCGTAACTACCTAAATCCAAATTGTACCTCAAAATAATAGGTATCCTGTACTACCCCCATATCAACTCACAAGAATGCCTCACTTTAAACAACATCAAAACGATTCTGAAACAAAATCAAATCTTCAATAACATTTCGCTAGCTTCCAAACCTCGAATCATCAAGATATCACCCAAATCCAATATGTTCATTGTGTGGGTCAACATATGGGATGTTCAAAGTGGAAGCAATGCCAAAATGCTCATTAATCGATGCTTCAATGTAGGAAAGTACATCATTACCATCTGGGGAGTAAACATGAACCCTGGGGTCTCTCAATGCAAGAACTGCTGGAAATGGGAACATGCCACTTTTTCGTGCAGAATCCAGGGCTCGAAATACGTCAAGTGCAATGGCCCTCATAAGTCTGAGAATCACAGAGAGTTCAGATGGTGTTGCAAACCGAACGACAAGATCAACCCTCCAAGGCTAGAAACAAAGAAAGGTGAACCTTACCCTCATACATTTAAATGCTTAAACTGCCATGGAGATCATCAAGCCAACTCTAATGTTTGCCTATTCTGGTGCCATTGATTCAACAGAGAGTGGCAGATGAAGAAGTATTCAGAGATCCATGAAAACAGATCAAAGTCCATACATTCAGAAGAGAACATTGCAATTCAACAATGATTTTAAAATCCCTCAAAATTCTATTGCAAAATGCTCGCAAAAATGCTCTCATCATTCACTCTCTCCTCAAGACTCAGAATTGTCATGACATCATTTTAATCCAAGAGCACCCATGGTCTGAAATTCAAAAGATTCTGAGTTTGTCTAACAGCGAAGGAGATCCTTTCATTGGTATCATTTATCATCCTAACTGGATCATGTTTGGCAGAGTCCCTATGGACAGTAATGACTCACCTAGAGTTATATTTTATGTAAACATTTGTCTTTCACCTCTTCGCTTCTTACTTTGCAAAGACATTATTAATCACAGAGACATCAACCTTATTTCCTTTTTCAATGACAATACATGCTTTTTCATTTTAAATATATACTCTGACTCTTCTCATACAGCTTTAAAGTATCTAAAGGATACTGAGGTAAATATTGGTAACGTTCTCATCATGACTGGTGATTTTAATATCAGAGATCATTTATGGGACCCTCTATTTCCTCACCATTCTACTATTAGTGACGATTTATTTATTATAGCTGATTCATTCAACCTATCGTTATCCAACCCAACCAACCTCTGCCCCACTAGATATTCGGACATGCCTGGAGAAGTGAATTCCGTCCTAGATCTAATGTTTCTATGTAGTGGCTCTCCTGAACTTGATAGTTACCACATCCTTCCTGAAAATTGACTTTCTTCAGATCATGCTCCCCTCACCATCAAAATTTCCATTATTGAAGAAGTCATTCAATCTTCGAAATTCACAATTCTCCCCAAAAGTGATCAAGAGAAGGCATTTATCAAAGAAGTGATTTCAAACTTCAAATCTCTGAACACCAACAATATGGACAATGTCGTCAAATTGGACTTTGTTGTTGAGCGGATAGGGTGCATTATCGACCATGCATGGAAAAATAATGCCAATAAATCAAGAAGTTCCAAGCACTCTAAGCAATAGTGGTTGGACAAATGTAGTCAAGCCTTCAACAACTATAGAAACTCAAGATCTCTAGAAAACTGGAAGAATTTCAAGAGAGTTGTTAAGAATGTCAAAAGATCATATTTCGATGAAAAAATCCAAGAAATTGCCAATAAAAGGAAAGGCCCTTGGGAACTTACTAATTGGATCAACAGGTGGAAACTTCCTGCTACTGAGACAATCAAGCACAATGGTCAACTGTGCTTGTCCCCAGAAAGTTTATGAAATGCGCTTCATAGTACTTTTAATACAGCTCAAAACCACCAAATCAACATCGAAATCCTCAATGAAATTGATTACAAATCCATGGCTCAATGGGCTCCTTTTTCAAAAGAGAAACTCAAACAGGCAATCGTAAAGTGCAATGATTCTTCAGCTCCAGAACCAGATAAACTCTCTTGGTGACACCTAAAGATCATCATCAACGTTGCTAATGCATGTATCAATTTAGGGCATTGGCCAGACTACTTCAAGTGTTCGTCTACAATAATCATCCCAAAGCCCAACAAATTGTCTTATGATCATGCAAAAATGTTTCGCCCTATCATCCTATTAAACACGCTTGGAAAACTAATTGAAAAAGTCATTGCCAAAAGAATCCAATTCATGGTTGTGGAAAACAACTTCATCCACCCATACCAACTAGGTGGATTGAAATTCAAGTCTACCACGGATGCAGGAGTTACATTAACCCATATTGTGAGATCCAGATGGGCAAAAGAAAAATCTACAAGTACTCTCGTCTTTGACATATCCCAGTTCTTCCCATCCTTAAACCACAACCTACTCACATCAATCCTCAGCAAGACAGGTTTAGAATCCAAAGTGTCCAATTTCTTTGCGAACTATCTTGTCCAAAGAAAAATGAATTATGTATAGAACAATATGTAATCCTTAGATTTCGAAGTCAATGTTAGTGTAGGGTAAGGTTCAGCACTATCCCCCATTTTATCGGCTTTTTATTTAACCCTGTTTTTACATATTCTTGAAGAATGTCTCAAAATTTTAAAAATCCCCATTTCCATGCTCTTTTTTGTAAATGATGGACTTATCATTACTCAGAACAAATCCATTCCTATTTTGAACTCCCAACTCTTTTGTAGCTATAATGTTCTTTCTAATCTTCTCACAGATTTTGGTTTAGTCATAGAACATGGAAAAACTGAAATTTTTCATTTTAACAGATCGCATGGAGAATTTAATCCTCCCCCCCTTGACCTAACTCCTCTTGGAGGCCCCATACTTTGTCCTAAGGACTCCTGGAAATACCTAGGTTTCTTCTTTGATCAAAAGTTAACATTTCACCAGCATCTCGACTTCTACTCAAATAAAGCGTTGTCTATGGTCAAGTGCATGAAACTTCTAGGAAATTCATCTTGAGGAATAACCCCTCTCCAAAAACAACAACTATATAGATGTTGCATCCTCCCAATAGCATTATATGGATTCCAACTTTGGTTCTATAACAAGGTGCCTCTGTTGTACCATATGAAGTTGTTGAACAAAATGCAAAGAAGAACGGCTATCTGGATCCTAGGCACCTTCAAAACATCTCCCTCTGAAGGAATTGAAGCATTAGCGGGTATTATCTCAATCAAATTCCATCTTCAGAAACTTGCTGATTGTTCTCTCATCCGACCGTTCAAACTTCCAGAGAATCATATCATACAAAGTCTAATGAATGATTCTCTTCATCGCTCCAACTCTTCTAACCCTCACACTATTAGTTCTCTTATGAATCGCCAAAGAAACATCATGAAGAGTCATATCATTGACTCTAAGACTAAATCATATGGCATTTTCCCTTCATTTGCTCCCCTTCACCAGAAGTTTACTCCTGGTTATTGCATTTTGGACAAATTTTCTGACTGTTTCTCTTTTAATTTAGTCGATAAAAAAGGAAAAGATAACATTCGTGCTCAAGAACTTGATAATTTGGTTCTCCAGAATTCTCTTCCTTTATCTGCTCTCGTTGTAACCGATACTAGTATCAATGACAACATCGCCACCTTGGTTATGCATATACATCAAGCTAATTCCCCCCTCATCAAAATGGTCCACCACACTATGTTCATTACAAGTTCTGAGGCAGAACTCTTCACTATGAGATGTAGAATCAACCAAGCCTGTAATAAAGACAACATCTCAAAAATAGTCATTATCACTGATTCCATTCACTTAGTGAAACGTATCTTTGACAGCTTGCCACACCTACTTCAGTCTCACTTGGCTGCCATCCTCAGCGAACTACAACTTTTCTTCAATAAAAGTCAGGACAATTCCATCAAATTTTGGGAATGTCCTAGCCATCTCAAATAGAGGTTTCACAAAGATGTTGACAAAGATTCCAAGTTGTTCAAACCAACTTCCATATTTCCTTGTAAAATTTTGTGGGATTTTTGCAAGAAAGCCGATAGTGACAACATTGTAAAACAATGGAAAATGCGTTTTCAAGCCTTTGATGGAAAAGGAAACAACTTTCTGGACTTATTAGACAACAATTTCAATATAATCGAACCATCATACATTAAAGGGGGACTATGGCTTCAAACCTTTGGTTATTCTAATTCTCTATGTACTAGAGCTACTCGAGCCATCACAAACCATGTGCCAATTGGGGAGTTCTGCCTTAAGTTCTTCCCAAATGAAGATTTTAAATGTCCATACAACAAATACCCTATCAAAACCAAAAGGCATATACTTTATGAATGCTGAAGATTTAACGGGTACTAGAACCCTAGAAGATATTCATTAAGTCATTTTATTATGTTCTTGATACATAATCCAAAAGCTTCCGCTTTTTAAATCTTTTCTTTAATTATTACTTGTCTCCCGTCTTTTTATCTTTCTCTTTTCTTTTCCTTTCTTTTGTAATTCAATGTTAGTTTGCTCTGTATGTAAGTAGCAACGTAGTCACTACCATGGTCTACCACCATGCGCCATGTAATAAATTGTTAATTTAAAAAAAACAGTGATTGTCATATTATTCTCTCTTAGCTAAGTTTAAAGAAGAAAATAAGAAAAATAAACTATAAGAGAAAAAAGAAATTGAAAAAGAGATAATTATTATAATCTTAGTTTAACTCAGATTACAACTTAGGTAAAGACTTGAGTAAGAAGAAGAATTAAGTCAATTGGTAAAGCATAAAGATACAAGATAGATAATATCTATAGCTATATATACTTAATAACCATAAATTATATATAAAGCATTCTTAAGAAAGAAATAAAGAAAATATGAGGAAGCTTTTATTATTATATGAGAATATAATAAGATATAGTAGATAAATAAAAGCAGAAATAAATAAATACCAACATATGCTTGTTTATGAGACAACTATCTATAAAATATAAAATATCAATCATAACAATAATAAAAGATAATATAAACATACTTTAAATCAAACTAAATTAAAATTATATTTAAATTTTTAAAAATTATTATATTTATAATATACAAATCAATATGTATTATATTTTTAGGAAAATTCAAGTTTTATTGCTTATAATTAATAATATAATTTATTCTCAGAAAAATAAGATAAGGTTTTTCAAAGATGACTACTATTTTAAATTATTATATATCAAGTTTATTTTTTATTTTCTATTTATTTTAGTTTTTATTTGTACTTTTCTTTATTTTAGACTTAAATAAAAAGTATAACAAAAATGTAATATATATTATAGTTATATATTATATAGAAAAGGATATAAAAATTTCTAAAATAAATAATATTATACAATATAATAATAGTATATTAGCTTTATAAAAAGTATATAAACTTGAAAGTAAATTAGTTGTAGTATATAAGATAGATTAGTTTATACTTGAAATTCTATTAAATTTTCTTATGTTACTTAATATAAGAGTTATTTTTTATTTTATCACTTAAATCTAATATTATAAACTTAAACTCAAAAGTAAAAGTAAATTATATATACTAGATTATGTTATACTAATCTTAGTTTATTTTAAAGGTTATATATATTATATATTATTAATATATAAAATAATATTATTATTCTAGAATTTTTTATATAACTTGTAATAATATAATATAACATATAATTAATATATCACTATATTACTTTTATATAATAGTTTGTAATAATCATATATAATATCATGTTAAATTCTAATCCTAAGTTTAAAATAAAAAAGTTAAATCTACTACTTTTAATTTTAAAACTATATTATAAAGCAATAATACTACCAAAGTATTTTATTATTTCTTAGTATTTAAAAACTAGTAGATATACTATAATTTTTAGTCTATATTATTAATATTAAATTTATAATAACATACTTTTTTTTATTAAAACTTACTTTCTTAAATTTTGTTTTATTTTTCTAAAATTACAACTTTATAACAAATAATATTAAACTTGAAAATAATATTTGAGTTTTTTAATTTTGATTCTTTTCTATTTTTTTTTATTTTAAATTTAGTAAAACAAGTCTATTATATATATTACTATTATATATAACTTATAATTAGAAATTAGTATATAAGCTAAAACTAAAATTGTTTGTATTATTATGATAATTATTAACTAAGATAATTAATAGTATACTAAGTAATTTTACAGAATAAGAATTTTATAAAAGTCATAAAAAACTTAACAAAAAGTTTCTAATATATTTCTATTTTATATATACTATAAGTATATAATTTATACTAGTTATTATTTTTTTAGTCTCTTTTTCTAAATTTTAGGCTTATAACATTATATTGTGTAACATGTTATATAACTACAATTATATTTTCCAACTTTTTCAAATACTTATCTTTAAACTTCTCATTATCTTGCCTAAACAAAATTTATACTATATATTTTCTTGGTAATTTACTCTTCTTAAGAATATTTGTCTTTAAATTTAATATCTTTTTCTTTTCTTTTTTTATTTATACTTTTTTTATCTTCTCTTTTTTAATCTCCTTTTCAAATTCTTTCACTAAGTTTATTATATTTTCTTTTAAGTTTTCTAACCTTTTCTAAGTATCTATTTTTTCTTTTTGACTAAATACTTTGGTTTTTATCTTATATTTCTCTTATTTAATATTTTTTTAACTTTATATTTCTTTTCTCTATTTATTTTTACTAGAGAAGATAGAATTTTCTTTTGTTCTTCTATTTATGATATATATTGCTATAGTTTTTCTAGTATTATATTTAGTTTTTATTTTCCTGCTAGCATTTCTGCTCTATTTTCTATTCTTTAATACTAATCATATTCTTTTACATATCACTTTATCTTCTTAGTGACTCTTGACCACTAATAATTTCTAGTGACTAGTTCTACTATCTTTTACTATTCTTTATATTCTGCTATTGGTATATTATAACAAAGCCAAATAATCTCCAATCTTAGACTTTCATTCTTTAAAACATATACTTTCTCTTCTTTTAACACTAATTTGTTCTTAATCTGCCACTTATTATTCCACAATACTTTGATTTCAGCTTTTTTTATTTTTTCTACTATCACATTTTTAGTATGGATAATACTTCAATTCTAACTACCATTAATCTGAGGACCAAAAACCCTAATCCTGTATTTCTCATCTATAAAGCCTAAAGAACAACCTTTATAGTAACCAACTATCTAGAATATGTACAAAGTAAATATTATATTGTTATTTCTGTATTTAAGAACATAGTTATAATGAATTGTTCTCCAGTTTGATAATCAACTTGAACTATGCTATATTCCTCCATTATTCAAAGTTATGACTACATAATGATTACAAATAAACTAGTAAGTGTGATTTGCCTCTGATTTTTTATAATTTCTTCTTCAGCTCTTTCAATCAACAACTGTCTCTTTTTCATTGTTTTAATTTCCAATTACTCTTTTTTAACATCATTTGATTTTCATTATTTCTTTCCACTCTCTCTGTTCAATCTGCTTATCCCATATCCTTACCAGCTATATGCTTCAAAGTGAAATCAAATCTTGACAAGTATAAAGCTTATCTAGCCTGTCTTTGGTTTAACTTCTAAACCTTTATAAAGTACTTTAAGTTTTTATAATATATTAAAAATTTGAACTAATCCTTAACTTCTTCTAAGAAATACCTTTATGCTTTTAAACACCTAATGATCACTAATATCTTTTTATTGTGAATTTCATAATTTCTTTCAGCTTTATTCAATAACTTTGAAATATAGGCTACTGACCTCTACTTTTTATCTTTACATTTCATCAACAATACTTCTTTCATAGCAAAATCCAATACATCATCTCTACTTTCATTTTTTTATCCAAGTCTAGTGTTACCAAGACTGGTTCTGTTATAAATCTCTCCTTCAACTTCTCAAATACTTTCTGCTGTCTTTCTTACCAATTTCACTTCACATCTTTTCTTATCATCTCATAAAGAGGTTTTGCCATCCTTGCAAAATCTTTTACAAGCTGTTTATAATAATTTGCCAACTTCAAAAACTTCTACATATTCTTTATATTTTTTAGTACTAGTCAATCCACTACTTCCTGAACCTTCTCCTTCTCTATTTTTATCTCATTTAATCCTATTACTATTACAACTTCTAAGAATCCAATCTCTCTAACCTTTTACATACATTTTTCTAGTTTTACAAACAAATTATTCTCTGCTATTCTTCTCAATACTTCTTCTACAATGTTGTTATATCCTTTCTCTATCTCCATTCCTACTATTACACTATCAATAAGCACTGCTATATTTTCTGCCTCTATCATATCTCTCAGCAAGTCATTTATTATTATCTGAAAAGTCACTAATCAGTTTGTAAGTCCAAAAAACATTCCTGTTGGCTCAAAGACACTATCTGGTATTGAGAATGTTACCTTTTACTTATCTTCTTCCTTAATTCTCACATTATTATATCCCCACCTCAAATTCACCTTCATAAATATTTTTTTTCCATATTGTCTATTAAATCTGAGATTAGCAGCAACAGATAATCATTCTTGATTATCCAACTGTTCAGATATCTATAATCCTATACTATCCTTTTTCTCCCATCCTTCTTCAAAACAAAGAATACTGGTGATGTTTATGGTAATTTGATGGTTGAATATATCCCTTTCTCAACTGATCCTTAACAAACTCTTAAACCTTCTCTCTTTCTATTCTTAATAATAGATATATTTTCCACTTTGTCAGGACAAAATATTTCCTGAGATCTATAGCATAATCCTATGTCTTTCTTATTAGCATTCTTTCTAACTTCTTTTTCTCAAACACTTTCAATTACTTATAAGACCTTCTAGAAACCATTTCCTCTAATATTCTAATCTATATTAAGTCTTCTTCCTCTTCTTACTTTTTTTCTACTATCCTTGCTATCTACATTTCTTTCTCAACTACTGGTTTCTTAAAATCTTACTTCTTCTCTCTCTATATCTTCTCTTTCTTCTATTCTTTCTCCTTCTGTTTTTACTATCCTAGCTTTGTCTGCTTTGTCTTCAACTGCTTTCCACACTCATCTGGACATCTTGTTATTTTTACCTCTCCTGTATTCCAATCAGTTTCAGGGTTATAGTGTGCTAGCTATAGCATTCCCAATATCATACTTCACTTCTGACCTTCTATCACATTTATCTCCATTCTCTCTTTATGTTCTTTGTAAAAAAATTCCACCTCCACTATATGCTCTATCAGTTCTTCATTATTAAAGATACCATTGTTGTTCCTCATATATATCAGTCTATCCAATTTCTTCTTCTTAAACTTGTTCTTTCTACCAACCTTGTCACACCACTGTTTAATAATGCTTTCACAACATTTTCTTCATCATCATCATCCTGCTTTAACCTTATTTTCACTGTCACTTTTCTTAATAACTTCTCTTTCTTTTTCTTCCTTAAGCTATCAGCATTCATAAGGACTATCTGCTTCTATCTTTTATACATCTACTAGTTTTTCTTTTTTCAATTCTCAAAATCATCTTTCTATCTTTCCTTATCTTTCTTCTACTACCTTCTCCTTTGTTCATCACTCTGCTTTTCAATACTTTAGATTTATTTAAGGACCTCTGTATTAGTCTCTCTTCTTGCTTATTCTCTATATTTCTACAATGATAGACAATATGCCCAAAATTTCCACAAACAAAATACTTTCTCTCTATTATTATTCTTTCTTTATTTGTTTCTCTCTTTCTTTCCCATACTTCTTATCATCTCCACTCCTTTTCTGCTCTCCTTTCTTCTCTTATTCTTATTTTCCACTCATTATCTATTCTCTTTTATTCTTCTTCTCTGTTCTTTCTCTTCCCACCTTTTATTATATTCTCTTCTCCTCCACTCTCTTTCTTGTCCTCTCCTCCTTTACTGCTTTCCTGCTTCTTGTAACTCCAACAACAGTTTTTGTAATTTCAATATTATTATGTTATTCTCCATGATCTGCTTCAATAATCTCATTGCTTTTTTCTTTCCTACACCTCTGATCAATTCTTCCATATTTACTTGACTTACATTAACAATATTTGTTGCCATGACATATGAAAACTCAAAAACAATATCTCCTAAAAGTGTTTCTCTATAAGTACTAGCTAGTATTCTTCTTATCCAATCTCATACTGTCTACTGATTATCTGTCTGCTACTCTACTAACTACTGCTCTAATCAAACTGTTATACTAATATCTCTAAGAAGGGAATTCCTAAGCTAGACATTTTCTTATTAAATAACACTGCTTCTTTGTATAAGAAGATTACAATAGATCTTCAGCACAAGACTTTTACTCAAAAATGTATATGTAAATTCAAATAACATTACTTACAAATAATGAGTATGTCTAAGATTGCTGGTCTGAGCCTAGTTAACATTATCTACAACAACCTTTTAGTAGCTGCTACTTACTTCTTAAGCCTAGAGTCTGGCTATATAAACTTTGTGATGATTGATTACACTGGTTACACAACAAGGATAAATAGAGAGTAAAGTAAGAAGACTATGAGATATAGTGTTTTTAAGAATTGTCAAGTTCTACTGTTGTAGCAACCACTAACCCAGATGATCAATAGTACACTAAGTAATTTTATAAGATAAGAATCTTGTGGGAATTACAAGAAAACTTGACAAAAATTTTCCAATATACTCCTACTTTATATATACTACAAGTATATAGTCCATGCTAGTAATAAAGATAAATAACCTTACTCTCAAGTCTATACACTAGCTATGAGTACACTATATATATACTATTACAAATAAGATACTCACTGGTTGTGATACTTGAGCTGAATAGTGTTTCAGAGGTTCAGTATAAGGATATAATGATTGACAGATAATAAAAAGTTTCAACAGGAATAATTAACGTTGTTAAGTCTGAGGTCTAGTCCTCAGACACAGAAGTATATATACAAGATGGGAGCTATCATCTGTCATAGTAGCTGCCAGGCTAATTTTAGAAGGTAACTAATTATGTTACTATATTAATATGCCTGTATCTCTACCAATACTTATTGCTTTGAAACATATTATATATAATTGTAAACATATTGATGAGCACTTTCCAACTCAAGTTTAATCGTGGAAATCTGTTTAGCTGTTCATGAGATATTAACAGACAAAGCTTTTATAGCTACTGATAGCCTGATATCTTAGTCATTTGTTGTTGCTTTTGTACATCACATATATGTATGAATAGTTCTTATTTGGGGCTTTCCAGCACAACTTAGTTTGTGAAAATCAGTCTACTAGTTATGGAGATACAAGCTGAATAAAGTTTGTGACATATACTATAAGATAAATATGCTGTAGACATATATTTTGATATTATTCTTCTAGTCCTAGATTTTAGATCTATGACATTATATGATATAATGTGTCATGTGACCACAGTTACATATCTTTTCCTCATTCAAGAAATAGCAGAAAAAGAAAAGAAAAAGAAAAATCAAATCTAAGAAAATAAATAAAATAAAAATAAAAATAAAATATAAAAGTTCAAGCATACTATAATATATATAGCTTGCAACTATATATTCTTTGTATAACCCTGTAAACTTTTGCTTCCAAGTATAAACTATATCTAATAGTATTATTAAACTCTTTAGTCTGTTATTATATTTATGTAGTTTTATTTACTCTTATTTATTGAAATATTTTCCAATAGTGTTTTCTTAATATAACTCTAGATTAAACTCTATTCTATCTCTCAGAATATCTTTTAACACTACTTTTTGTCTAGATAAATATCTTATTATAGCCTTTTATTTAAATATTTTGCAACATACAAGATGCTTTCATTAATAGAAATACTTCTCTCTCTAGTCTCCTTCTTATACTATTCACAATACTCAAGTAGTTTTATCTGTTGCAGATCTTAGTATTGTTTCTATAAATAACAATTCTAACTAGAAAAATACTTTCAGACTTACTAAATTTCAAAATATCTCAATCTTTATCTTTTAGCTCCCAGTCAAAACTTTAGTATAGACAAAATACTAATAAACAACTAGCTGATATACTCAGTTAGATAACTAATAATTTTAATAATACTAATCAAATCTCTATATTAAATACTAATTCAAGAAAACTTTTTCTTTATTTTATTTTCTTGGAGAGACGATGAAGAAGGCACGTGACAAAGAAAGTCACATGACAGGTCACATGATGTGACGTCATAGGCCTAGAACATGGTAGAAGGGTCTGGAAGATGACATCAGGGCACCTGGAGTACACATGGTAGCCTTGAGTAAGGAGTGAGGCAGACATGAGGACAAAGCATGGACTATAGGGCAGGCTTAGGTAGTGGTAGCACGGACCAGGACACATTTGTATAAATAGGACACTAATTAAGCAGAGACTCCTTGTCGAGTTCTCTTGTGAATTCCCACATTATACCTACCCTTTGAGGTTTACTCGTTAGTGAGATCGTTTATCCTTTGTGATAAGTGGTTGCCACAACATTTAGTAGTACTAAGCTTAATAAGCTTAATAATTTCTTATTTCAATATCAATTATATTTTTATGTAAATATTATACAGTTTAATACAGTGTTAGGTATAGTTCACATTAGAAAATAAAAGTGTTAGAGTTGAAGATAGTAAACTCTAATTATTTTCAGTTTCTTTCTTATTTTTATTTTCTTCTCCTTTTATTTTTATTTTGGGACTTGGAACTAGATATTAGTGTGATATCATAGGTCACAGTCACAGTCACAAAATCATATAACCTGAAGAAGAATATAGAAGAACCTAGAACAAATAACATTATACAATATGGTAAACACATATACTTTAGAATAAGATAAGATAGTATGTGCATAGACCATAGTCTGAAGTATATAAAATAGATTAGTTTGTACTTAGAACTCTATTAAGCTCTCTTGTGCTAACTTTGATGCAAGATTTCTCTTATTAACCCACTCTAAGGCCTTTGATTTATAACAAAAAGCTCACAGAGTCAGTTTAGAGATACATAGAGTATAGAAACTCTATGCAATAAGCTTAGTGATATGAACTTGTCAAAATGAATTTGACTTCAGCTTATATACTATACTATCTGTCTACTGTGTGGTTATAAGATGAGTAGATGAAGTCTAAGATGGAAATGAATGCTAATTTGGTGTATTACTATTAAACACCAGAGATTAAGTTTGTTATCTTCATCAATTATCAGACTAGCAAATTACAGTATAACTACTGGTCTTATATATAAGTCATATATATAAAAGATGTATAAGATTTCAGTGTACAGCCTCAAGTAGAAGTTTTAGTGGTAAAATACTGAAAAGGTTAGATAGGAGAACTCTACCATAAAAGACTAAGTTTAATAAGAGTATTTCCATTATGAAAGACTAAATACCCAAGTTGTTATATCATCTTTGTAGGAATGTGTTGCAAGAAGAATAGCCATTATAGAAGATAAGCTTGTTTCAAAGATATTATAATGACAAAACTGCTACAGAAATATATCTTTGGAATTGGTGGACTTGACATATGATATACAAATATTGTAAAGATTAACTTTGCAATGATTTACTTCTCTAAAGTTGTTCATAACTAGTTTGAGATAAGCTTTAATTAGAAAGATTAGTATATCTTTCAAGACTAGCTTTCTAATTGAAACTACTTTTTCAACAAGCTTTACTAGCATTTGTCTTTTAGACTCTGTAAATAAAGCTGAAAACATATTAAATAATCTCTATATGAAGTCTAGTGATAAAATATCCACTTATAACATGGATTTAATATGTTATATCCTTCAACTTGGTTAAGAGAATAGTATGTTGTACTACTAGTATGACTAGGATAATCTAGGACCTCATCTCTATCTAAGTATAAGACAAACTGGCTTTATTCCAAAATATGTACACTCTGGCAATAATAATTGATTATCATTACTAGAAGCATGACTGTAAGTATAATTATATATAGAAAGTAGACAGAGAGGCTTTCAAGTCTTATTTTAGAAAGCAAGATAAGACTTTTTCTATTACAAACTCCATAGTCTCTCAGGATCAGTTCTAACAATTTCTAACAGTACTATTTGTTAGATCTTCTTTCTTCAAACTCTTAAATTCATTGTTTTATTTTTTCAAGAAGCAGTCAAGTTTTTTGCAAGGTAATCTCTTCTTAAAACTGGCCAATAATAGCAAATTGACCAGCAACAAACAAAGAAAGAAACTTAACAACAATCTTTGTTTCTTTTATAAAGCAGAAGACTACAAGTTAGGCTTTTGTTCTATGAAACAAGCCTTAGTCACTCCTAAAAGCTATAGTACTCAAGTAGCTGTTACTTCCAAGAACTTCTTGAAAAAATAGAGAGCAATCTCTAGGGCTTTGTATAGGCTAAAGGCTATATTGAACTTTCCTATATAGTAATGAGTTCAGTCAGACTTAAAATATCCACTTTTTCTAATCCTTATTCTCTCTTTTTGCTTTTTTCCTCATTCTAGGTCCTTGGTTAGGACTATCTTAATAAAATTCTGTTTCATACTCTTATTAACTTCAGATCTACTTATTGCTTTGTAGATTCAAAGTTTGTAAGTACTCATAACTTGAAGACTTTAATTCTACCAGTTGAACTCTACTTATTTTTATTAAATAGCACTCTTTTTAAAGTTGTTACTATATCTATAGTATTTCCTTCTGTTAAATGTATAAATATATCACTCCACTTGATTTCTTTTACTTTTTGGTCTTTAAATATAACTGGCTTATTTGATATAATCTATTAATTGACTGAGTAAATATATTAATGACTTTCTGTCTATCTTTGTAGAAAAATCAAATTCTACCATATATTATGGCTAAAATATCATTGGCAACTTTGTTAACTCTTGATACTACTCTGTATTCATTGAATCCTATGGTTTTCATACCAATATATAAGACCTTCATGTCAATCTCTGAGTGACTTAGCATTACTTTTATTCTTCTGATGTTCAGGCAAACTCTATGTATTTTGCAGAGTCTGCTTCCAATATTTCTATAGTTCTTCCAAGTATCACAAACTTGCTAACATTTTCAGTAAATCCAAAGCTAAAGTTCTTGCTTTTCACTATCTATATAACCTCAAAATTAATCTAAAAAAAGATGTACAACCCTTGGTTAGTATTATTTACTATTTTTCAGCATCTGAAAAAAAACTTTAAAGAGGTTCATCAAGAACAATCTAAATATGAGATTTATCCAATCAACTTTCTCTCTCTATAGTACTCTAGTTTTCTTCATCATGAAGAAATATACTAAGATAGACCTTTGCCATATATACTACCTGGTCTATATATTTGATAGAAATAAATAGAAAACTGTTTTCAAGACTTACTATAAATTTTTTAAATAGTTTGTAATACTATTCAGTCTTATAAATATTCCTACTATTACAAAATAAAATACTCACTTGCTTGTAATATTTGGACCTTGGGTTCCCTCTTAAAGATTTAGGAGTGATTCAGAAGTTCAATAATCATAATAATGATAATGAAGATTTATACAGATGTCAATAATGATGAGAGATAATGATTAATGTTGTTAAGTCTAAGGTCTAATTCTCAGATACAAAATAATAATGATCTATACACAAGCTATTTCTATCACATAATCAAAACTCATACCTGATAGAACTATCATCTGTCATAGCAGATGTCAGGCTAAGTTTAAAAGATAGCTAATTATGTTACCATATTGATATACTTGTATCCTTATAAATACTAATCTTTATGTGATATATAATATATAATCAGAGATAGTTTTATGAGCACTTTCCAATGCAAGTTTGATCATTGAATCTGTTTAGTAGTTTCTGAGATAATAGCTAATGAAACTCATAGTTACTAATGATTTGATATCTTAGTGATCTGTTATCACTTTTGTACATCTCATATATGTGGAAACAGCCCTCATTTGGGGCTTTCAAGTGCAACTTGGTTTGTAAGAATTAGTCTACTAGTTGTGGAGATACAAGTTGAATGAAGTTTGTAATACTCATAGTCTTTCAGTAATTCATAAACAATATATTCTCTGATTTTTTAAACATTTGTATTATCATTTATCTTGGTGATTTTCTCATATACTCAGATAACATATCTATATATCACTAGTATATCAAGTCTTATTCTGCACAGCAACTGTTGTTAATTCCAATACTTTTCATTAAGACATTCATATAGCACTTTTAGGTAATCCTATCACTGCAAAACACAACTCTGCAGAAAGCTGCTAATTTATAGGCTCCTTAGGTATTTTTTTCTTGATAGTGGAATTTCTATATCATCTTCTGGTAAATTTTACACATGTGTACTCCAGTATAATCATGATTATATCTTAGCTAGTTGTTTTAGTCAGAACAAGACAGTAGAACTTGTTTACTATGGATATTTCTAGCCAAGCCTCTATATAAATACAGTAATTCTGCAAGTCTTGTATTACTTGTATGTGATTCAAACTCCAGTGCTACAAACTCTATAGATCTCTCAAACAACTTTTTATTTCCAAATATTTCTAGAATTCTATTTATCAAGAAACTTATATTATTCTGTGGATTTGATACTATTTTGGTAATCATTGACTAGCTTCCCAAGCAAATGATTTTTATTTCTATATATGATATTATAATCTCTATAAACCTAGTATGTCTTTTTATTCTTCATGCATTTTCCAAGCATTGTATTTCTTTTCATGTTATCTCTAACTATAGCTCATAATTTGTCTCAAACTTCTTCTATCCTCTAAATACAGCTAAACATACATCTTCATTTTACTTCAGATTACCATTTTGAAGGTAATGAACAAACTAAAAATACAAACCAAACTCTAAAGCAATACTTTTATATATTGTAACTATCAGCAAGATAACTAGTCTGAACTCTTGGTCTGAACTCCTACTTCTTATGGAGTTTTCCTATAATAATTCTTCTAGTACTACTATTAGTGTCTTTCTGTTCTTTGCTAATAAGGGTTATTATTCTAACATTTTTGTATACCTTGAATGAAATATTACTTCCTTTTAAGCCTACAACTTTGCTATTGATCTTGATAAATTGCAAAGTATCCTAAAATTTGAAATCTCCACAGCCCAACAGTAGTACTGAAAATCTGCTGATATGCAGTAGTCTCTTGCATCTGATTTCAAGATCAGTAATAAGGTTCTTATTATTTCCCAGCCTAGTACTTTGTCATTCACTTTTTATCTCCTAAAGTCTATACACTTTATACATTCAGTCTTCCATATTTCTATACTCAAACCAGTTACTTCTAATATTTTTTCCAAGAGAACACAATGTACTCCAATACCAGACATCATTAGCAGAGAACATAAGTATGAAATTTTTTAGATTGTAGATGTAAAGATAGACTTGTGAGTTTTGTTCTACAAGATCATGTAACTAGGGTATAAAGATACTAAGAACAAGTCTAAGTGGCTTACTACCATTGTGCTCACTTACACTACAGACTTAGTCACTAATTTTTACAGCACTTATCCTACTAAGCCTAGTTCTCTTTCTTTGTCTTGATTACACTACTACAAAGTTTAACTCCAGTCTCCATGTACTTTTAACAAGGTTTTCTTTTGTCTTTCTATCCATATTATCTTATTTGTCTCAATATTAATTAGTTTTTCCCTTACTTTTCATTTTTTTAAATTGGACAAACAAAACAAAATTTATTTAGCTTGTATCTCTACAAACTCTTCTCAGTGGCTTTTATCTGCTACTTCATCATTATTCTCCCCATTTCTCTGGTCTCTATCTTGACTTAAAGTACTGCTAAAAACTTCTCAACTTCTTTATAAGATAATTTTAATTTTTTACTAAGTTCTGAAAAAAATTACTGATATCATAGTATTTTTTGACTAACTTTTTAAGTGCTTTTTCAATAGTGCTTAAAACTCTACTATAAGCAGGATTCATCCTTTAAAAGCCAGCATATACTACTGCTTAATAGCAATATATCTTATACAGGCTAGAGATTTATTATAGAGAAGAAAAAACACAGTAAAAGATAAAAAAATAATGAATTTATTACTTATTTACTGTTATACACTAGACACTTATGCCTAGTACAATATATATCTCTTGTAGGAGTTTTTATTTCTATTTCCACCACATTTTTCTTATAGTCTTTCTTTGCCTACTTTTTTTTGCTTTCTTTGAAGGCTATAATCTAGTCTCATTTTCTAAGGAAATCTTCAACACTTCTTTTCTTGTTTCTTTCCTACAATAGATGAAATCTTAATACTTTCCATAATGTAAGATTACTTTATCAAAACTTTCTTCTAAAATCTTTCCAACTCCTTCTAGTCATTTCTTTTTAAGCTTATTGTCTCTTTTCTTTCTCATTTTTTTCTTATGTTATTTTCTTTGAGCCTTCTTCTTTACTTTGATCTCTGCTGCTAGACAAGTCTTCTCAGTAGCTTTTTCTATACATTGTATTTTTACTATCTTTTTAAAGTAAACTATAAGCTTTTTTCATTAGCAAATTAATGTTGCATATTTGATTCCTATTGTTTTAGGATTTGATCTCTAAATACAAAGGAGTTGAGAACATAATGAAAGAGTTATAATCAAACATATGTTATAATTGAAGACTAAGAGTTAAGTTAATAAAAGAATCTTATATCAAGTTAACATAAGAGAACTCAATAAAGTTTCAAGTACAAAGTATTTATCTTATATATGCTAGGCTTAGTGGTCTATATAACATTATATCTAACCTACTCTAAAGGCCATATATTATCTATAAGATTAACATATGTAAAATATACTATATGATATTATTGTTTTAGAATCTTTTATATTCTTTTATATGATATATGATTATATGACTATGACTAGTGTGTGATAGTTGTAACATTGTACTTCAAATCCAAACCCTAAGTCCAAATGAGAGAATAAATAGAAATAAAAAGAAAATAAGAAAGAATTAAAAAAAAAGAAAAAAGTCCACTATTTTTAACTCTGATAATATAATAGTATAAAAGACTTCAAAAACTCAATTCTAAGAGAGAAATACTATCATATACAAAGTTTAACCTTATAAATAACCTATATTCTATAATAATGTTATTTATTTACAAAACTCTACACATGATCTGTTTTCTATAACAGTGTTATTTTCTTACAATATGGTAAATTTACTTCTTTCTAATCCAAATTTCTGTTAGTATCTCACTACTAAAACCTCTACTTACCTCTACTTAGTATAGCTACTGATATTACTCAGAGTTGTACTATAAAGTAATAATACTATCTGATTACTCCTTTATTTTTTAGTATTTAAGAACAGGTATGTTACAATATCTCATGTCTTACAAGTGGTTATTTCATTTCTGTCTCATTTATCTACTACATCTTGCTATATCTTTATGTTATGATCAGTTAGCATCTCATGTAATAGTAGAAGCTTTCTCATATTTTCCTCAAAAACATCTTATATATAACTCATGATTATTAGGTATATATAGTTATAGATACTATCTTGTATTCTTATACTTTACCAATTAACTTATTCCCTATTCTTACTTAAATCTTTGCCTAAGTTGCAATCTAAGCCAAGCTTAAGATCATAATATAGTAGATATACTGTAATCTTCAGTCTGATAATTAAATATTATTAATACTAAACTCTAGTATTTATAGCAACATACTTCTCTTGTTAAAACTCACTTTTTTGAACTTTGTTTTATCTCTCTGAAGCTGTAACCATGTGGCAAGCAAATAGTATAGTATATAAGTTAAAGCTAAGATTGTTTGTAAAGTTAGCCAGATAGAGAATTGGGCTAGAAGAGAGTAAGAAGAAAAAAAAGTATAGAAGAAGTGTGAACATCTTTTGTCTACAGCATAACTTTTTACTTTTTGTACATGTTTCTATACTTAGCACAAATTCTATATAACTCTACAGACTTTCACTTCTAAGTGTAAAAACTATGTCTGATATTTATATCCTATAGTCTATTATAATTTAGCAGAACAATGCTGAGCTAATTATCAGAATTCTAGTATGCAGATAGTTAGAAACCTAAATAAAAGTATTTAGAATACTACTCAGAAAGGCAAGATACATTTAATAATGATAGGGAAACAATCAGCAATGATTTAATGGGTCTTCTAGAAAAACAGTATATAAGAATAGGATTTAGGATTTATAGCAAGAAAATTCATAGGTTCTATGGTAGGGTTTAACAGTATTGTAAGACAGAAAGATTTGTAGTAAAGTCTGTAGAGTTTAGTGTTAAAGGTCTCTGCTTAAATAAATAGAATGAAAAGTCTGGAAAGTTGGATTTCTTTGCATATCCCAAATTGAAACCTATTGGAATAACTAGGTAAAAGCATAGAAAATACTTCAAAACTCTAGAAAGAACTTAAGTTATATTGGATATAACTATAGTATTTTGTAGAATCATTTCAATCAAATAGAATACTACTGACCTAACTATGTAATAAAGGTACCAACATAGTTAGAGATAGCTAGAAACAATAGAATCTTTTAGAATACTAAATCTAGAAGTGATTATAGCTCATATTAAGTAGATGAATAGTATTCAAAGAGTGAGTGAATATAAAGAAACCTGCTATTTATCAGAAATTAAATCATATATACTACTAATTAACCCTGAAAACTTCTCTTTTCTTAAGTCTTGAGTCTCAACTCTGTTGCAAACTCCAATAAACCTTTATTCACATCTTTCCATCAGTATTCCTGACTATTTAGCTCTATTATTTTATAGCTAGGTTAGCAAATGTTCCATTTGATTAGAATAGACTTCTGAATATTTGGAGTAGCTATTTTCTCTAAAAAACTTTATGCTGTTCTCTTAGAATTTTCTGGAGATGAGTTATATATCTAGTAACTGTGAACAATACAACTTATGATTTTCTAGGAATCATATACTCTGCATAATCCCACAAACTTTACTCAGTTACCCTAATAGTAGAAAAAAAAACAGAATAAGACTCAGATAGTAACATAGATGATATGTTAGACACAGTTCACATCTTATTATCTAAAATCCAATGAGATATCTTGGAAGTTCAAAACAAACTAGTTATACATTATCTGAGAATATGGAAGACAGAGTTGAAACAACCTTCAGCTTTAGCTTATATACTACACTGCTACAAGTCATACTGGTTGTATATTTTGGAAGAGAACTTAGAAGAACTTAGAGGGTTAAGACACTGGAAGATAACAAGATATGTTATTGCCAACACTGAAAGAGTATGTTAGTTTTAGTTAATTTTCAGGATAAAGCTATTATAATATCAACTACTAGTTTATATACTAGGTATACTACTTAAGGCAGTTATCTGGAATAGAATTACTAAGTGAGTTACTCTGATTTAATTAGTAACCCTTAGATGTTAAAGAATGGAGGTCTATAGAGTTAGCAAACTTTTAGCAAGAATATCTGAGGTGAAATAGAGATATGTAATCTATACTAGAAGAGGTTGTGGAGTGCAGATGAGATAAGAGATGTTATCTGTAGTTTGAGAATAGATAGCTAAAAATTCTTCTGTTTAACTGTTTTTTATTTTTTAAGAAAGAAAAAGAAAAAAAGAAAAAAAGTAAGCAACATAAACTACACTAACTAACCTAAGTGATACTTTTCTAGAAGCAAAATACTTACAGATTGAACTTTAGAAAAGGGAGAACATCCTAGAGAGATTCTTTTTTAGAGTTCTAAGACTTTTTATACTATGCACAATCAAATAAAATGTGCCTCCTTATCTTGATAGGATAATCTCTACATAGACATAAAAAGAGTTCTTTAAAGAAGAATCTAAGCCTATATTTGCCAATAGGAGTGTAATTTGTAATCAATTTGGTAATATATACATACATCAAATTTGAGAGACAAAAATGCTTTAGCTAAACACTACTTTTAGAATACATTAGATAAATAGATTGATTATTATTATTATTTAAGTCAAGGAAATTTTGTCTCTTATATTTTAAAGCTTGAAAATATATCTGCTATTTATAAACAATAGCATTATATTCTTCTTTTCTAATAAACTTCTATGAAGTGTTATAATTTAAGTTCTTGAGTTAAAGACAAAAAATAACTTTTGTATTAAATAATATAAAAAAATTCAATAGAGTTCTAAGTATAAAATAGTCTATTTTATATACTACAAACCTTAGTCTGTGCACACACTACTATTAACCTATTCTAAAGTACATATGCTTTTTATAAGGCTAATATATTGTTACTATGTTTATTAGACTTACAAAGTTTGGATCTGACTTTTTTTTAAATTTATTTTTATTTTTATTTCAACTTTTTTTTTAAAGCTGGGGTTAAAGTTTAGTGTGACATCACTATTACAATGTTATACATCAGTCATACAATTATGTGATTATATAGAATATAATAAAAGGTTTGAAAAACAATGATATTATACAATATATATAATATATGTTGACCTTATAGCTAATACATAATCTTTAGGATAGGCTAAATATAGTAGAGCACAAACCACCACTAGTTAGTATATATAGATAGATATATTATATCAAAAACTCCATTGAGTTTTCTTATATTAACTTTAATATAAGGTTCTTCTTTTTATTGATTAACCCTAAGATTTATAACAATATTATATAATGTTATTGTTAGAAAAAGACCAGCCACTAAACTAGTTACACTAAAGTATACAATATTAAGCTTAGCTTTGATATTTAGCTAATACTATATATATATATTATATTATACTTTTAATAATTATCTATTCTAGAATCTTCTATATCCTTCTTTATGTTACATGATTGTGTAACTTTGATAACCCTGTGACAGTCACATGTAATGTCACACCACACCTTTATTTAAGTCTAAAATTAAAAAAAGTAAAATAAAGATAAAAAATAAAATAAAGAAAATTCTAACATAAAGATTTGTATAGAAATATGGGATTGATTTTAAGATATTTTGATACTTTGTTAATCAATAGATAAAAAGACTACTTGATACTACTAAGACAATCTCAAAATAAAATCAAGTTGTTGAAGTTCTTATTGAAAAAGGCTCTAAAATCATTTGATATGGTAATAAAGTGGAGCTAATATAGATAAATAAACATGTTAAAAATTCTTTTAATAGCTAGAATAGCATTTGTAATGATAATGATATAAAAAATATTAAGTTTTATAATTTATGCTACATCTGATAACAAAAATTTTGGCTTCAGTAGAAGTTATATTTATTGTATAATAAGCAAATTTGACAATTATTTCTTGGCCTCTACAAATATATGATATTGAGATAAACATATTGTTTTTAATACTGGCATTAAAAATAATAAGTACAGTATTTTAATTGATAAGTGAATTTTTGTAAATGCTATTGAGTTTGTTTTAATAAGTGATTATTATATTAGTGTCTTTTTGATTAACTGAATGAAAATAAAAATAATCAGGGAAAGTGTTTACTAAACAAAAACCTAAAGAAAGTTTTTTATTTAAACTATTAAAGAAAGGAAAAACTTTGTTTAGACAGTTATTGATGTTTATTATAGAGCTCTTGATTTTCAAATGTTGTTTAGACATGAGATAAGCTATAGTCATATAATAGCTTAGATTTCTTAGAATAATATTTGTCTAATAGAGAGTTGATTATGTGTTACTTAAAAAGAGATGCTATGTACAAATAATATCAACCTATAATTTTATCAAGGAGAAAGTAAATAGAAATAAGACTAGCTATAGCCTTAAATCTCCAAGTCATTAAGATACAGAATACTTCTGTAATCCATAATATTACTCTTTTCTGTATTTTTCTTAAGAAGTTGAGAGATTGATAAAGAAATGCTTCTTTGAAGTACCAAAGCTGAAATTTATATAGGATAATAGAAAAGATACATATTCTACAAAGTAACTATTTGTGTATCAAAGGTAGTTTTCTAGTTGAATTTCCCAACATCTTCATATTTTGAGTAATGGATAGAGCTTTGTTAGCATAGTAATGGATATGTTATCAAAAAGAGAGTTTCTTATCAAAGAAGAAATCTAAATATCTCTGTGTATTTTTCAGATGGAGTAAAAAGCTACCTAGAGGTCTAAGGTCTAAAGAAGAAGAATAGATATTCTTTGTTGATCTCAAGAAGTAGAAAACTTCTGATTTATCATGTTTAATAACTAGGCTGAACTAGTTAAATAAAGATGAGATGATATTGTAACTACAAAAAAGATTTACATTTAATTTTTCATAACTTTTCTTCTAAGAAACAAAAAGTCCATCATCTACAAATGAAAGAATCAAAACTGGAATAGGAAATTTAGATCTTTTTTTGAATATATGAAAAATAGAAGTAATATAAAAAGTAAGAAGAATAGGAGAAAAAGTAGATTCCTGTTCTATACTTACATCAGTGTTAAAGAATGAAAATATAAACTGATTCCAAATTTGTTAATTAAATAATCAGAAAAGAAATTTGAAATTTGAAAGTCAAAACTTACTTTGCACAGAATTTCTAAAAGAAGCTAATAATTTAAAGATAGAAAGAATTATGCTATATCAAATGCAAAAATGTTTATATAGAGACTTTTTATTTATTCTGCACATATGAGATGAGTTAGAAATATACCAACATCTATAGTGGATCATTATTTAATGCTTTCTATTTAATTAAAATGAATAAAGTTTGAAGTAATAGAATGAGCTTGAAGTCTACTACTTATAACTTTCTCTATAAGTTTTCCTATTATATTGAGGAAAATAATGGGTTAAAATATTTTAAAGATATCATATGACAGCTTATTGGATTTTGGAATAATGATTGATATCAACTTCTTGAAATGAGAAGGCCAATAACTGAAATTAATATATAAATTCACTATATTAACAATATTAGTGATATATTTATTATCACTTACTAATATTTTGAGATGACTTCAAAAAATATGGTCAAAACCTAGAGTAGACAAACTATTATATTTGTTAATAGTATTGATAAATTTGGCTTTAGAGAAAGAAGGCTACTTTGCATATTGATATAATAGAATTTTATTCAGAAGTTAAAGATTAATTAGTCTATCTTGAGCTGTATTATAAAATTAATAAAAAGCTTACTACAAATTAACCAATTCATTGTAAGAACACTTGTTGAACTTGATGGCTTTCATAAGTAATTTGCATTTCTTGACCCAATTTATCAGATCTCATAGTCTTTTGTTAGTTAATATAACTTCTTGAATTTTATTGTTAAAAAATATTTGTTTAGCTATTTTTGCTATTTTCCTATATCTAACCTAGTTTGTTCTACTTCTGAATGTTTGATATATGGTTAAATTTCTATTGTACTCCTCATTCCACTATGCTTTAGAATATTTAGTAATATTACCATATTTGGAATATTTATACCAAAGCTCCTCTGTAATAGAAGCAAACTTAAGAGTTACTTCTTCCAACATCTCACAGTTATAAATATTAGTTATATCAATACAACTTACTTTATTTCTCAATTTATTGATAAATTCTTTTTCTTTCTTACTGTTCTTGACAATAGCTAGTTTTCTATCTTGAATAAATTCTTTCTCAATGATAATATAGACTGATAAAGAGGTGTGGTTGGATAGATCTCAAAAATCTAGTGATATTGTGTGATTGTGAAATTTCTCTACATTTAGAAAATCCTTAAGCTTTCAATACTAGTTTTTATAAATAGTTTAAATTTGAAATATTGGATAATCTTGTATAGAGAAACATTAGATCTAATACTGAATTTAAATCTTGGGGACTATTCACATATCTAGTAGGTACCTAATCAACAGACAATAATATTTCTAGATTGAGGCTATTAGCTATTTTCCTAAGTATATCTGCATATATAAAATAATGCAGATATAATGGATTCCAATTGTTATCTCTAATGTTGAAATTCACTATCATAATTAAGGTATTATTCAAATTCATCTCAGTATCCTTTAAATACTTTAAAATGAATTGTTGGTTATCTGAATAAACATTAATAATAAAATACATAATGCTACAGTTGAAAAAGGAAATGAGATTTATATCTTTATAATTTAAAATATCTTTCCTAAGCAAAAAATGTAGCTTTATCAACCTAATATTGATGTAAGTGAGAACTTTTGGATATATGTTCTTAATTTGTGATAACCTAGTAAATATAATTAATGATAGATGATTGGGGACTTTTACAATATCTTCTTCTTTTTCAGATATAAAGCTTAAAATACTATAAATAAATAACCAGAAAGATTCTTGAATGAAAAAAATATCAAAGTCTTTGTTATTTTCTAAGATGGTATCAGTGAAAAGTTTGTTCTTGAAAACATTCTGTAAAAAGATTTTTAAAAATTTTAAAATTATTATTTTACCCTACCTATAGATAAGTGAATTGAGTTGGCTCTAATTTCTCAGAGCTCTTGAGGCTTCTTGTTGTACCAATCATAATTGAATCTGTATTTTCAGAACAAACAGTTATTACTATTTGCTTAGTGATCACCCTTGCAGTTAATATATTTGAAAGAGTGAGTATATAGTTTCCTTTTCTTTGTTTCAAGCCTCAAAGGATTCATCTTAAAATTAGCTTTGCAATACTATGCTATTTTTCTATGATGTTCCAATTTGTGTGGACTATTATATTTTTGATATTTTGATCTATGCATATGACATGCATATATAATGTGATTTTACTTCTAGCAGTTCTTGTATTAAAAAATGCCAGTATTTATATTGGTTCTTCTAATTGTAGCAATATGGTATCTTATATTGAAGCATCTGTTAATAAAGCATTTTGCTTTCATATTATTTTGAGAATCCCAAATGTTGACCCATACTTGTTAGAAGTATAAACATTAGACTCTAATTTTATTTTTTATTTTCTTTTTGTTTTTCCTTTTATTACTTTCTTTTTTTAAATTTAGGGTTAGGGTTTAGCATGATGCTACAAGTCACATGGTGTGTCACAGATCACATGACCTGTTACAGTCACAGAAACATGATAAAAGAATATAAAAAGTTCTAGTATAATAATATTATATAATATATATAATACATGTTGACTTTAAGACAAATATATAGTTACTTATAGCAGGCTAAAGTAGTAGAGTATAGACCATGAGCCAGTAGTATATAAGGTAGCCAATTTTGTATAGAGCTCTCTATTGAGTTCTTTTGTGTTAACTAATACAAGGTTCTTTTTATTAACTAACCCTAAGGTTTTTGAGTTGTAATAATACTATAGCTATGTTAGATTTGGATAATGTCTTAATAATATAAGATTGAGAAGCTAAAACTATGTCATCAAAAATATAAGTAGATTTTATCACTCTTTCAATGATGTTTAATGTAATAAAGAGATTAGTATCTTCTGTAAAGTAAGAAATACCTAAAATTTTGAGGTATGACTTTGATTATGGAAGCCTTGAGCTTATGACATTGTTCAATTCTTTCATATACTTTTCCCACAACATTCAAATCAGAAGAATTAGCTATTTTATTAGTAGTGATAACAACTCTCTTGTTATCAGAGCAAATATGATTAGCAGAGATTTTGAATTTCATACCTTTCAGTAACCTGTTGATATTTGCAATATGTATATTTTATTATACCATGACTCTTTTCACATTGTTTGTTTCTATGAGTATTATAATTTGCTTCTTTGATGAACTTTTAGTTGTTATATTAAGCTTGGACTTTTCTTTTTGATTGGAGCTATTCATGACATTATGGATCTCTGAGATCTTATTGGGAGATAGCTTTGGAAAAGTATCTTTGATCTTGATGATTTTATTAATGTTGCTTTTAGAAGTCTAAGTATATGATTGGTTCTTGGATTTAGGAGTTGAGTTCAAAACTTGATTCTTTTTGAAAAACTTGAATTTGGCTAAAATGCTCTTGCTAGGCCTAGAAGGAATAGATGGAGAAATTTTGAAGATATTAGCTTGTTTACTCTTAGACAGTTTTTAAAGGTTATATTGTATAAAAGAGTCCTGCTCACTGGAAAACAGAACAGTTAAAGATATCTCATAAATTGCAGAGTTTGGTTTTGTAATATAAGAGTTTTTATCTGCCATTTATAAGTCTGGTTGGAACAAACTAACTACTAACAAGAAAAATAAGACTTTTAGGCAATATATATCTTCATGATTCAACATTGTTTGATACATATTGCCATTCTGAGAAGAAAGCATGTAACATTCTTAGCATCATCTTCTAAGTGGTTGTCTACCCCAAATAAAGAGATAGGACAAAAGTTACTATTCTACAACTGTAGGTCTACAGGTTGATTGGCCTGGTATGGAATAATCAAGGAGTCCAAACCTTGAGGAATGTTTTCACTATTAATTTCCATTGCATGAGGTATATGCATAGACTCAACTGCATGCCCTATGCTTGTAGTGTCTAGTGTCACCTCCTTCAAGGATGTATAGGACAGAAAGGGATCTTAAACCTCTTCACTTTTAACTTGTTCTATCTAAGGAATATTATTAGCTTGAGCTTGTATGTATTCTGCATAATCCATGAAGAAACTAGCAGAAATGACAGATGCTCCTCTAGAGCTATTGGGGCTTGGAGAAGTCAAGCATCCTCTAGGGAGATTAGTTTCAATATCCATTGAGTATTATTTAGACAGTTCTAGAAAGTTGTTTTGAAGTTTTGAAATAGTAGGATGTAATGTATTCACTAATTCTCTTATGGGCACTACCATACAAGATGGTGGTAAGAGAGAAAGAAGCGATGGAATGGACTGTTTTCTATTACCTGACTGTTGTAAATATACTTCAATTACATAAGCATGCCTACCTTAATATGCTATGTTGCCACCTGTGATCCTCTAGAAAATGGCATTGAATCAGTGAGTCAAACGTGATATAGTACAAACAACTCGGATTTCAATGATCAATTGGAGTACCCCTCAAGTCTCAGGTGTGAGATCTCGATAGTGAAAAAGGTCAATGCATTCATATTCAGAAAGCAGCGTTCGTGGAACGAATATGAATAATAATCTACTTAAAAGCACTCTGAAAATCTGAGTTAGACATACGCAGAGAATACTGCGCAAACACGCACTTCGGTGGACAATTCCAGGACCGGATTCATCATATTCTTGCTTTGAACACCACAAGTTTTGGAAAGTGCTAAGAGATGCCAAGATGGAACCACCAATCCAGACAGAGTACTTTCTTTCGGGAGGGGCGACAATCTTGACTTTCATGCTAGCGGGCGAGAGTGCCGTCAATTCCTTTTGCATGCGATCTGCAATACCAGGGAACATGGTGGTACCACCAGATAATACAACATTCCCATAGAGGTCGCGACGAATATCAAGATCGCACTTGAAGATCGAGTTATATCTGAGAAAATGAGAATAATCGGAAGAGGATCAATGACTGGTGAGTGTGTGATGCTTACGTAGTCTCGTGAATACCGGCGGCTTCAAGACCAATGAAGGCGGGCTGGAATAAGGCTTCGGGGGAACGGAAGCTGGACGAAAGAAATCAGCACACAAAATTATGGAAATCACAAGAGGTAGCACACCGCTCATTTCCAATGGTGATAACCTGACCATCAGGAAGCTCATAGCTCTTCTCAAGAGCAGAGGACTGAGCAGCAGTCTGCAGCTCCTGATCAAAATCGAGGGCGACGTAACATAGCTTCTCTTTGATGTCACGAACGATTTCACGTTCGGCTGTGGTAGTGAAGGGATAACCACGTTCGGTGAGGTTCTTGATAAGGAGATCGGTTAAATCTCGACCAGCGAGATCGATACGAAGGATGGCATGAGGAATTGAAAATCCCTCATAAATAGGAACAGTGTGGGTAACACCATCACCGGAATCCAATACAATACCAGTTGTCCGACCAGAGGCGTACAAAGAGAGTACAGCTTGGATAGACACGTAGAAGGCTGGGGTATTGAAAGTCTCAAACATGATTTGGGTCATCTTTTCACGATTGGCTTTGGGATTGAGCGGAGCCTCGGTCAAGAGAACTGGGTGTTCCTCGGGGGCAACACGCAGTTCGTTGTAGAAGGTATGGTGCCAGATCTTTTCCATATCATCCCAATTAGTGACGATACCATGCTCAATAGGGTACTTGAGGGTAAGAATGCCACGTTTTGATTGGGCTTCATCACTGTGTAATGAGTGTTGGCGTTGATCGCCCGCGGCAACATTTTGGTCGCGTACCCGACATAGGAATCTTTTTGACCCATACCGACCATGACACCCTGGTGGCGGGGGCGACCGACGATGGAACTGAATCCCAATTCAGATGGATGCGAAGGAAGATGAATCACGCAAACGTACGGGAAGACGGCACGAGGAGCGTCATCGCCTAATGCGCATGAAGGTCAAGTTCTCACACAAATTAGAAGAATTAGCATACCAGCAACTGAAATAGAGTGTGTCAGTAAGTGGACAGCAAGAGGATGAGATGAAGTTAACTCACAACCAGCCTTACACATGCCAGAACCGTTGTCAATGACCTAGCCGCGATGGAGGTTGATAAGCTTTGCGATTAGTGTCAGAGGCACGCACGAGAGCAGCAACTTCGTCCTCCATGGCTTATTATTCGTTAGGAAGGTGTGAGGAGGAGAAAGAAAAGTATGGGAGGTAACAGCTAAAACTAGATTGATGATCAATTATATATGCAATTAGGATCGGTGCGCTATGACATAGCACAGGAAAATGCTGTCAACCTTGTGCTTCGCTGCGGTGCTGCGCCCTTCTTAGATTTGGATCGAGACCAGAGTTATCGCATATGCCAAACCACCGCTGCATCTTCAGCTTTGGGCCCCAGGCTCGGCAATGTCAGTTCTCTTCTCTATCTGGCACAACCATTTCTTTCTTAGGAGGATGATTCTCAAGCTGGACGCCTACTTATGATCTCGAAAGCGATTCCCAGAGTCTAAGATTAATGGGCATTACCTTCACATTTTACCGAGCGTACGGTTCTGGCGAGATAGCCTTTTGCATGTTCTCGATCCACGTTGCCAATTGTCTACATTACAGCCAAAAGTTTTTTCGTATTTCTAATTGTAAGTCTATAACA
>JAJOHK020000038.1:0-54588 GCA_022457215.2 Leucocoprinus gongylophorus
GATAATTGATCCTATGAAATGCTAGGTATAAGCTTCAGGACAGAAGAAAACGGAGAACTTTCGGCTGACTAAAACCCTGTGAAGTAGAAACAGAGCAACAATGCAGACCTAATAACAATACAGACCCGATAGGAAGAGGCAAGAACAGTACCAAGTCCAATGGATTTGCCGCAGAAAGATTGGACCGGGGATCAGATTTTCGGTAAGGTTTTTGAATTTGTAAGCAGTAGACTTGGTTTTGATTTTATTTCCTTTTTATTTTATTTTTCCATTTTATTTTTCCTTTATTTTAAATTTTTAAATTTTTTAAATTTTGAACATAAACAAAGGGTGTGAGGTGACAGCATCAACTCCCTCTCTCTTGAACCACCATCTTGTATGGTAGTGCCTGTAAGAGACTTAGGGAATAAATCTTTTTCTTCTTCAGCAATTACCCATTCTCAACAAGATTCCGACTCGACTTTACCAACTGTGTTACTGATAAATCACACAAGATGTTGTAGCAACCACTCGCCAGAACGGCACTTATAGTTTGCTTACTTCAGCAAAGCTCTCAGTTGGCTATCTAGTAGTGGGGATTACAAGAGAACTCGACAAGGAGCCCTTGCTGCATTGCTCCTCTATTTATATAAATTACATGTGGTCCATGCTACAACAATATTTACCTGCCCTTATATTCATGCATTGTCCTCATGTCCTATTACTTATCCACATGTGTTTTCCTTAAGGCTACCATACTTCCTATATATACCCTGACATCATACTCTTAATCTCCACTGTACATGTGCACACCATGTGCACACTATGAGGAACCATTGTTCCTTGATGTCACTCCTAACCCTAACTCCTTCTAAACTCCTCTCGATTCTTCTAGACTGTTAGTCCTTCCAGACTGTTCTAGACTCTGTCACATGACTTCCAGGTCACGTGCCTATCTCCTATCTCTCTTCTGTTGTAGACTAATAATTATAATACTTAACCCTAACCCTAGTCCAAGTCTGTCCACATTCTCATCTTATAACACAGAGATAGATGACTCTTCAGAACAATCTCCTGCTTTCAATTGCAAAGTGAGAGGACAAACTCACTTACCTAACAGAAACATTTCCAGAGACTCCTTGATGATGTCCTCTGGCCAAGCAATGCCTTATCACGATAGAATGGGCAATGATATGGATTGCGAGTCTACAGTAGGGGACTTAACTCCTGAATTACTGTATGAGACAGTACAGGAGAAGGTATTTCATATCAGTAAGGTAGCTGACCAACAGGAACCCACAAGGCCAATGGGTGGAAATAGTGAGGCAATCCTAATATGCACATCAAACGAGGAAAGTATCATCAATATACAGCTTTCTTACGATCCAAATGCTTCTACAGAGCCTGAATTATGGAGTGGATCGTTCCACCCTATTTCACTTCATGGGTTGATCGAACAAATCATATCGGACACCAAAAATATCAAGGTAACATTGGACTTCATGGCGAAATACATTGCCAACAAACAGATAAATAGCTCTCATGCTAATGATCTCAAAGAGTTTAATGGCATGAGTAATGCCATCTGGAAATTTATATCATCGGTCTATGAGGCCAAATGGGACTCCCTCTATACTGATAATAAAACTAACACCCTTAGGTCAAAAATTTCAGCTAAATTTACCCCAAGATTTGCACCTGTCAGGAATAACATTAAGGAAAGAACTCATACTCCAATTCTCATTTCTATCAAGAAGGCACCTTCCCTCCTCCCTCTTCCAGCCAAAACCAAAAGTGAAGTCAACAGGATTTCAAAATATTTCAAGCCAACCAACAATAAGCCCAACATGGAAAAACCCACCAAATCATATGCCCAGGCATTGAGACAATCACCTAGCATATCTGATGTGCTGAAGATTAAAGAATCCTTCCCGACCTTAAACGCTAGCCAAATCAACAGGGTCAATAACATAGTGAAAGAAAACCCTAAACCCAAACCACGTATCCAGATGACAATGAAAGGTCTATCCAGGAAGCAAATTATTGTCTCCATGAGCAGAGACAACTCAGCAGCTTTCCTAAAAAATTTATCTGCCCATGTTTCTAACCTCAACAGACTTCTTGGAAATGCCAAAACAGAGGTTATGGTCGACTTCATTAGGTCGGACTCCATCAGATTAGTTATCGCCACAAACAAGGTCGCAGTCCAATCTGACCTCCAAATCATCGATCAATACGTGAAGAAATCTGACGACATCAATGAACTACAGGTTGAGAAACCTCACCTTCCCCAGTTCAAGTTGTACCTCAAAATCACTGGCATTCCATATTTCTCAAATGGAAAGTCCCAAGAGCACCTTAATGTTAGTGACGTAGAATCAGTGCTCAAGCAAAACCACATTTTCAATGACATCAAATTGGCCTCAAAACCCAGGGTTATCAAAGTCTCACCAAAATTAGATATGTTGATTGTATAGATAGACATCTAGGACTTCCAGAGTGGGAAGAAAGCTAAGTGTCTCATTAACCAGTACTTTAACTTTGGAGGATACATCGCCACTATTCACAGTGCTAACATGAATCCGGGTGTGCCCCAGTGCAAGAACTGCTAGAAGTGGGGTCACGCAACCTTCTCATGCAGAATCCAAGGGTCAAAATGCGTCAAATGCAATGGACCTCACAAATCTGAGAACCACTGCAAATTTGGGTGGTGCTGCATGGCGAATGAAAAACTGAACCCACTGCATCTTGAAACAAAGAAGAGTGAACTGTGTCCCTATTCTTTCAAATGCTCCAACTGTCAGAGAGACCACCAAGCCGATTTGAATCAATACCCATTCTGGAGACACTGCTTCAACAGAGAATGGCACCTCAAGAAATATGCTGAAATCCATGACAACAGATTCAAATTAATCCACTCTTCAGAGAGCAATAAACAGAAAATATAATTTTAAAGAATCTCAAAGTTCTTTCCTAAAACATGCAGAAAAACCATCTCATCATCAACACCATCCTCAAGACTTAGACACACTTTGATATCATCCTGATCCAAGAACCACCATGGTCTATCATTTGCAAAGTTTCCAGCACTTCAAATAGTGAAGGAGAAGACTTTGTAGGAACTGTTCATCACCTGAACTAGACACTTTTCACTATCAACCCCTTGAACAAAGTGTCTTCACTGAGAGTTACAGCATATATTAACAATCGTCTAGTGTCTCTTTGTTTCTCCTTACAAACTGACATTATTAACCACACAGACATTTTGCTTTTATCTTTTACCAGTAACCACTTTCAATACTTCATCTTGAACATCTATTCAGACTCTGCTCACATAGCTTTAAAATATCTTAAGGATATTGAAGTCAACATTGATAACATTCTAGTTATGACTGGCGACTTTAACATAAGAGATAGCCTATGGAACTCTTTATTCCCTCATCATTCATTCATTAGCGATGATTTATTACTTATTGCTGATTTCTTCCAATTAGTTCTTTTGATGCCTACTAACCCTTTTCCTACCAGATACTTGGACACAGTAGAAGAAGCTAACTTGACCATAGATCTGATGTTCCTCAGATGTGACTCTATTGAATTAAACCAACACTCCATTCATCCTAACTGGTGGCTTATATTGGATTATGCTCCTCTATCCATCACCATTTCCATTGCAAATGAGTTCATTACCATCTCGAAACTCTCGATCCAACAAAACAGCAAACAGGAAAACATCTTCATCAAGGAGGTCATTTCAGTCTTCCAAAACCTAGATACCTTCAACATCAGCAACAAGAAATGCCTCAAAAATACAGTCAACAGCCTCAACTTGCTAATCAATCAAGCATGGAATAAAAACGCGAAGCGATTGAGAATCACAAGATACTTCAAACAATGGTGGAACAATGAGTGTAATTGAGCCATTAACAAATATAGAGCATCTAGGAGCCTGGAAAGTTGGAAGAAATTCAGAAGAGTCGTAAAGGACACCAAAAAGACATTCTTCAACACTAAGATCCAAGAAGTAGCAAGCAAGAGTCATAGCCCATGGGAGTTGATGATTTGGGTTAACAAACACAAACTTCCCACTACTAAAGCCATCAAATACAATGGAAATCTGTGCATCACTACAGATAGCCTCTGGGAAGCCCTCCACGCTACATTCAACTCAGCTCTCCATCGACCAATTGATGAAGAAGTCCTTAACAAGATTGAATCTAAACCTACTATAATTTGGGCCCCTTTTTCAAAAGAGAAATTCTGCCAAGCCCTCACCAAATGCAATAACTCATCAGCTCCTAGCCTGGACAAGCTCATGTGGTGACACCTCTGTCACAAACTTCATTCAGCTTGTATCTCCACAACAGGTGGACCGATTTTCACAAACTAAGTTGCGCTGGAAAGCCCCAAATAAGAGCTATCCGTGCATATGCGAGATATACAAAAGCAACAACAAACGACTGAGATATCAGGCCATCAGTAGCTGTAAAAGCTTTGTCTGCTAATATATCATGAACGGCTGAATGGATTTACACGATTGAACTTGTGTTGGGAAGTGCTCATCAATCCGTTTCCAACGATATATGATGCGTCTCAAAGCGACAAGTATTGGTAGAGATACAAGCATATCAATGTAGTGACATAATTAGTTACCTTCTAAAATTAGCCTGACAGCTCCCATCAGGTACGAGTTTTGATCATGTGATGGCAACAGCTTGCGCACAGACCATCACTCTTTTATATATATACCTCTGTGTCTGAGGGCTAGACCTCAGACTTAACAACGTCAATTATTCTTATTGATACTTTCCATCATCTATCATCATCACATCCTTATACTGAACCTCTGAAACACCATTAAGTTTAAGTATCACAACCAGTGAGTATCTTATTTGTGATAACCTCAAAACCATTCTGAAATAGAACACATGTCTTGCCTAAATCATCAATATCGTGAATACATGTATCCACTTAGAGCATTGGCCAAGCCACTTCAAGCAGTCCTTTACTATCATTATCCCAAAGCCAAACAAACAGACTTATGACAATCCTAAGTCTTTCCATCCCATCGTCCTCTTAAATACTCTAGGAAAACTCATTGAGAAAGTTATTGCCGACAGACTCCAGTTCCATGTCGTCAAGAACAATTTCATTCATTCTAGTCAACTAGGAGGCCTCAAGTTCAAATCGACTTCAGATGCAGGAGTTGCACTCACTCACACTATCCACTCAGGGTGAATAAAGAACAAAACCACTAGTACCCTAGCCTTTAATATTGCCCAGTTCTTTCCATCCCTCAATCACTGCCTTCTCACCCTCTCTCTTAAGAAAGTGGGCTTTGATCCCAGAGTTATCTCATTTCTCACTGATTTTCTTATCCAAAGGAAAACTAAATACTGATAGAACGAGTTTTCTTCTCTGTTATACAAAGTTAATGTGGGAGTGGGTCAAGAGTCTGCCCTATCCCCTATTTTGTCCGCTCTGTATCTTTTACCTCTTCTATATATTCTAGAAAAGTGTCTAAATTCTCTTAACATTCCAGTTTCTCTTATTTCCTTTGTTGATGATGGTTTATTCATCTCACAAAACAAATCCATTGCCATTTCTAATGCGCAACTCTTTTGTAGTTACAATGTTTTATTGGGACTCCTTAAAAAGTTTGGACTTAGTATCAAACATTCTAAAACTGAAACGTTCCACTTTAACAGGTCTCACAAAACATTTAATCCTCCCCCACTTGACCTATCACCTTTAGATAGACCAGTCCTCTACCCCAAAAGTTCATGGAAATACTTGGAGTTCATATTTGACTGAAAACTCACATTCCATTAACATATTGACCTCTACTTGAACAAAACTATCTCCACCGTCAAATGCATGAAGATACTTGGGAATTTAACATGAGAGATCGAACCAACTCAGAAATAGCTTCTATATAGGTGTTGTGTTCTACCCATAGCTCTATATGGGTTCCAACTATGGTTCTACAACAGAGCCCCTCTCTCGTACCCTTTGAAGATATTGGGGGAAAATGCAGAGAAGAGCCACCATTTGGATTCTAGGCACATTCAGAACTTCCCCTACTGGTGGAATTGAAGCTATAGCAGGCCTCATCCCCATCAAGTTCCACCTTCACAAACTTGCTAGCAGATCCCAACTTTGCTCTGCTGCTCTCCCAAAGAATCATCTCATCAAGACCCTCATAGAGAACACTCCAAACACATACTTCAAGCTACCTCTTCACTCTATCAATTCACTCACTGATTACCAGAAAAGTTCCATCAAAGATCACCTTGTAGACTCATACAACAAGTTATACAGAATTCTCCCATTCTTTTCCCCTCTCAACCCTGAACTTACCCTAAGCTCTAGAGTTATAGACACCTTCCAAGACTGGTTTTCATTTAACCTTTCCAATAAAGTGAAAAATGATACAGCAAGATCTCAATAACTCAACAACATGACTATTGTATCTTCTTTATTGTCACATACGGCACTCATAGTATCTGACACTAGTATCAAACATGACATAGCCACTTTGGTCTTGCATATTCACATGTAGAACAAACCTCTTATCAAGACAGTTCACCATGCAGTCTTCATCACTAGTACCAAAGCAGAACTCTTCGCAATTAGATGTGGTCTTAACCAAGCCTGTAACAAAGAAGAAATCTCTAAAATAATTGTTGTCACCAACTCTATCTATGTGGCCAAAAAGATATTTGATATGAAGTCATATCCATATCAAATCCATGCCACTACTATCCTTAAAGAACTTAGGCAATTCTTCTCCAAACACCAAGAGAATCACATAGAGTTTTGGGAATGCCCTAGCCATCTCAAATGGAATCTCCATTGCTCCACCAATAAGGACTCCAAAGTGTTTAAACCAGTGCCAGTTCTCCCAAGCAAGATCTCATGGGACTTCTGCAAAAAAATTGATAGTGACAATTATATCAACTTGTGGAAAATGACTTTTCAGGCATCAGATGGAAAAGGCAATCAATTCCTTGACCTCATGGATGACAATTTAGAAACCATCGAACCGTCTTATACCAAAGGGAGCCCATAGCTCCAGGCTTTTGGTTATTCCAACTCGCTATGTGCTAGAGCTACGAGAGCCATCACTAATCACACACCGATAGGCGAGTATTGTCTACAATTCTTCCCTAAAGAAGAGTTCAAGTGTCCATGCAGGCAGTACCCAATCAAAACTAGAAGCATATTCTCTATGAATGCATGAATCACAATGGGTACTGGAACCCCAGAAGAGATACTCTTAATCACTTCATCATGTTTTTGAGATCTAATTCTAAAGCTTTCACTTTTTCTGACAATGTTTCATCAGTCGCTCCGAGTTGAACTTGGAGTGACTAGTAGTTTATTTCTTTTCTTTGGCCTGGGATCTCCTTTTTGATTAGCTCCTTGTTTTATCTTTTCTTCCTCCTTATCATTTCTTCTTCTTTCATGTAGTTTGGTCCTTCTGTACATAGTTATGAAGTAGCTACCATGGTACACCTTTGTGTGCCATGTAATAAATTGTTGATTTGGAAAAAAAAAAAAGAGTGTGAGGTGACAGAAGTTAGAAGTGTAACATCTATCACAGTCATAGATCACACAATCCAATGACACAAAGAAGAATATAGGAGGTTCTAGAATAAGCAACATCATATAACATAGCAGCAACATGTTGGCCTTATAGAAAAGCATACATACATACTTTAGAGTAGGTTAGTTATAGTAAGCACACAGACCATAGTCTATAGTATATAAGGTAGACTATCTTATACTTAGAACTCTATTGAGTCTTTTTGTGTTATTTAATGTAAAAGTTATCTTTTGTTTTTACTTAAGGACTTAAGTTATAATACTAAACAGATTTGTATAATCTAACTTATATTAGAAAGTACTTATCTATTACAAAATAAACTATTCACTTGTTTGTGATATCTGAACCTTAGGTATACTCTCAGAGGTTTAGAAGTGATTCAGAAGTTCAATAATGATAATGAAGATCAATACAGATATTAATAATAATAAGAGATAATGATTGATGATAAATGATGTTGTTAAGTCTAAGATCTAATTCTTAGATATAGAGGTATATACACAAAATAGTGATGGTCTAGGCACAAGCTATTTCTATCGCATGATCAAAACTCATACTATTGCGGTAATTACTAGTCTAAGAATGACTAATAAACTACTAAGTAAACTTAAGAGTGAAGTATTTTATAGGAATTACAAAAAAAACTTGACAAGGAGTTCCCAATGTATTCCTACACTATATACTGATACACATGGTCTATGCTTATGATAAATAATCCTACTCTAATATTTATGTATCTGCTATGAGAAAAACATGCTATTAATATCATTTTTATAGCCTTTTCTTCCAGAATCTAGGCCTATGATATTATGTTATGTGACATATTATGTGACCACTGTCACATACCTTTTCATTGTCCAAAAAAAACAAAAGAAATATTAAATCAAGAAAAATAAATAAAAAGAAAAGAAAAATGTTCAAGTTTAAGCATATTATAACATATATTGATAAGGCCTGTCATTTGCTATAACCTGTCATCTGTTATAGCAGATGTCAGGTTAATTTTAGAAGATAACTAATTATGTCACTATATTGATATGCTTATATTTCTATGAATACTTATTACTATAGGATATACTATATATCATCAGAAATAATTTAATGAGTACTTTCTAATACAAGTTTAATTATATGAATCTGTCCAGCCATTCATAAGCTAATACCTAAGAAAACTTTTACAGTTACTGATGGTCTGATATCTTAATTGTTTGTTATCACTTTTATATATTCCATGTACATATAGCTCTTATTTAGAACTTTTTAGTACAACTTAGTTTATGGAAATTGGTCTATTAGTTATAGAGATACAAGCTAAATAAAGTTTGTAATATTAAACTATTACTAATAATATATTATATATCACATAACAATTAATACTTATAAAAATACAAATATATTAATATAGTTGTTATGAACTTAAGACTTTGGAGTGGATCAAAAATACTAAGTTACTAGTTTATGCTACAGTACTATTAATCTACCCTAAAGGCTATACATTATTCTTAAGATCAACATATGTCAAACACATTGTAGTGATATTATTTCTTTCTAAAAGTTTCTACCATGTTTTCTTATGACATGTGATTATATGACAGTATAACTGTAACAGTGTCATGTGGCTATAACTGATGTATAACAATTTGTAATAGTAACTTGTAATATCATGCTTATTCTAATTCTAAGTTTCAAAATATAAAATAAAAGAAAAATAAAATAAAATGAGAAAGAAAAAGAAAAATAGTTGAGTCTAATATTTATAATTCTGATATTACCTCTCCTTTAAGATTTCTCCTTAGAGAAACTGACTTCTATTGTTACTAGTTCCTCTCCAACTTCTTTAAGTATTTTTTTTGAACTTTCCACCATCTTATCCATATAATATCTTCACCATATATTTTTCTGGTAGTTCACCCCTCCTGAAGTCTCTTTTCTCTACTATATCTATTTTCTCCTGTCATCTTACTCTTATATTCATTCTTCTCTTAAATTTAACTATTGTTTTCTTCACATTTTCCAGGTCTTCCTCCTTTTCCTATAAATTGTGCTCTACTATAAACCTCTTCTATTGTACCAAGTACTTTACTACTCCTCTAATTTTTCTTTTATTTAGTATTTTTTCTACTTTCCACTCTTTGACTCTTTCCACTTTTACTAGTTTTACTTCTTTTTTCTTTTATTCTTCTATCTGTTTTCTATATCATACTATCCAACTGATGTTTACTACCAGGTGAATTCTCATTAAATTGAGCAGTTGTAGTTTGATCACATTAGTAGATATTACTTTATCAATGAAATATAAACCAATATATTGATTTGCTAGCTTCTTTGCTAGTCTTTCTTTAAACATCAAGTCCTTTATATTGTCAGGTATAGTTTATATTAGGGGTAAAAGTCCATGGGGTTGGCTCAGAGATACACAAACTTATGGAACAGCCTTGGCTTCAGCTTATATGTTACACTATTTATTTGCTATGTGATTGCAACTTCAGATGAATGGATGAAGTTTGAGATGGGAGTAAGTGCTGATGGGTATGTCACTGTTGAATACTGGAGATTGAGTTTAATAAGAGTTTATCATTGTTGATTATCAGACTAGCAAATTACAGTGTAACTACTAGTCTTATATACAAGTAAGAATTATAGAAGATTCTCAGAGTTTTAGTAGTATAGTCCCTATTGCCCCAAGTGGAGGTTTCAGTAGTAAGACACTGACAGGAGTAGAACTCTGCCATAGAAGACTGAGTTGAATAGGAGTATCCCCATTATGGAAGATGGGATATCCAGTTTGTTACATCACTACTACTAGAGTGTATTGTGAAAAGAGTGGCTATTGTAGAAGACAGGCTTGTATAATAGATGTTAAAGGAGCAGTATCATCACAGAGATATATTTTCCAGATGGGTGGACTTGGCATATAATACATATTCAACATTACTCTGTTCTCTTTTTTCTATTTTTCAACTTCTTTTCTTTTCCTATTTGCCTACCTGTTTTATCTTCTCCTATTCTTTTCTTAATGCTGCTTCTGCTTTCTTCTGTACTTTCTTTATTCTCTCTACTAACTCTGTTACCTTCTCTATTTTTCCTTTTCTTCTTATATTCACTCCCATTCTTAATTTTCTACTATAATTTGCTATAAACAGAGACATCTTAATCACTGAATGAGTTTTGTTGTTTACTGCAAGTTCAGCCATCACCAACTATTCTGGCCAATCATTTTGTCTGTGATCAACAAAGAACTGTAAATATTGCTCTAATTTCTAATTTATTCTCTCTATCTGGCTATCTGTTTGAGAATGGAATGATGTTAATATCTTTATCTTAATTCCCAACATCTTATTCAACTCCCTTGTTAACTCTGCTGCAAACTGTGATCCTCTATCTAATACTATGCTCTCTGGTAATCTGTATAACTTCCACACATTATCTCTAAATAACCTTGCTAATCCCTCCACTAATGTCTTCTCTGTTGTTGCTACAAAATAAGTCATCTTGAACAACCTATTGCAGACTACTAGGATTGCATCTTTTCCAGCTGCTAATGGTAGCTTAGTAATAAAATTCACCATCAGATATGTCCACAGTTTCTGTGATACCTTGTTTAACTTCAGCTTTCCTGCTAGTGCCTTCATTCTATTTTTCATCCTCTGATATATATTGCATCTCTCCACCTATTTTCTCACATCTCTTGTTACTCACAGCTACCAATACTTCCTCATAGCCAATTTCATTATTTTCTACCTCCCTCCATATCCTGCTACTAGTATATTATAATGTAACTGAATTATCTCTACTCTTAACTCTTCATTCTTTGGTACATACATCTTTTCTTCCTTCAACACTAAATCTTCTTCTATCTGCCACTTATCTCCTTATAGCTCTTTAACTTCTGCTTTCTTTACTACTCTGACTACTTCTTGATCCTTTCCCCTAGCTTTTTCTACTATTTCTACTTCAGGTTCTTTTATTACTACTTCTACTAAGCTATGAATCCATTGTTTTTTAATTAATGTCTGATTACTATTATTGTACTCAGTCCCTACTTTTCAATTCAGTCTCCTACTAAGTCTATTAGCTTTTTCTATTTTTGTATCTAATACATGTTTAAGAGTAAAGTCAAACCTTAATAGGTATAGTACCCAATGAGCTTGTTTTTGGTTCAACTTCTACATCTTCATAAAATATTCCAAATTCTTATAATCTATCCAGACTTTGAACTTGAATTTTGCACTCTCTAAGAGATGTTTCTAGTTTTCTAACCTCCTTATAATCACTAACATTTCTTTGTTATAGATCTTGTAGTTTCTCTCTGTTTTATTTAGAGATTTTGAGAGAAAAGCCACTAGTCTCCATCTTCTATCTTCACACTTTATAGATAATACCCCTTCTGTCACATAATCTGATGTATTTACTTCCATCCTCATTTTTTATCTAAATCTGGCACTGCTAACACCAGTTCTTTTGTGAATCTTTCTTTTAACTTCCTAAATACCTTCTCTTGCCTCTCTGTCTAATCCCACTTCTAATTCTTTTTTACCAGGTCATGTAATGGTCTAGCTATTATTGCAAAGTCTTTGGTAAATCACTGATAATAGTTAGCAAGTGTTAAAAACTTTTGTGTCTTTAACTCCTTCTAGAGTCAGTCATTCCAACACTCCCTTTATCTTTTCTTCCTCTATTTTGATTCCCTCCAGTCCAGTCACTACTCCTAAAAATTCTACCTTCCTAACCTTCTACTTGCATTTTTCTGGTTTTATATATAAATCATTTTCTGCCAACCTCCTTACTACTTCTTCTATAACTTTATCATGACCTTCCTCCTCATCTGTTCCCACAATTACATCATCAATGAACTTTGTCACTTCTCCCATGTTGATTAAATTCTGTAAGATTTTGTTTATCATTGTCTAAAATGTTGCTGGAGAGTTGGTTAGTCCAAAGAACATAACTGTAGGTTCAAACAACCCTTATGGAGTTGTAAAAGCCACCTTTCACTCATCTCCTTTCTTTATCTGTACATTATTATATCCCTATATTAGATCTAATTTAGTAAAATACCTTCTTCATACTTATATTTTCTACAATATCAGAAATTAATGGTAAAGAATAGTTATTCTTAATTGTCCATTCATTTAAATATCTATAGTCCTGGACTATCCATTTCTTCCCATCTTTCTTTTCTACAATAAACACCAGTGCTGTTTGAGGTAATTTTGAGGGTCTAATATATTTCTCAATTGTTCTTGAATGAACTCATGTACCTCTTCTCTATCTTGTCTTGACAACAGATACACCTTTCCCTTGGTATAAACCCTTTCTTCATCTCTATCACATGATCTCATACCTTCCTCATTGGCATTCTCTCACTCACTTTCTTTCCAAATACATGAATCTACTTATGAAAATTTTCCAACTTATTCATCTCTTCTTCTGACTTTACTGCTTTCTCTTCTTCATCCCAAATTTCCCATTCTTCTGCTATCTTCTTTACTTCTATTGTCCTTTTATTTTTCTTATTTTTCTTTTTTCTCTTCCTTCTTTTACTTCTGCTACCCTGCTTTCCCCTGCTTTGGTCTCCACTACTTTCTTCACTTCTCTAGACATCTTGTCATCTTTACTTCTTCTGTTCTCCAGTAAATCTCAGGACTATGGTATGCAAGCCATGGCTTTCCTAAAATTATATTCCACTTCTAACCCCCAATCACATCAATTTATATTCTCTCTCTATACTACTGGTAATAAATATTTATCTCCACTGTATATTCAATAGACCCCTTCTTGTTGAAAGAACTATTCATATTTCTTACATATATTGGTCTTTTTATTTTTTTCAGCTTGAACCCCTGTTTTCTTGCAAAATCTAAACTTATCACTAACCTAGTTGCTTTACTATTCAACAATACTTCTACTATTACTCATTCTTGAGTATCAATTCTTTCAAGTTCAGTCTTTATGTTACAAACTTTATTCAGCTTGTATCTCCACAACTAGTAGACTGATTTTCACAAACTAAGTTGTAATGTAAAGCTTCAAATAAAAGCCATTTGTACAAATATGGAATGTACAAAAGTAACAACAAACAACTGAGATATTAGACCATTAGTAACTGTAAAAGCTTTGTTTGCTAATATCTTATGAACAGCTAGACAGATTTACATGATCAAACTTGTGTTGGAAAGTGCTTATCAAACCGTTTCCAATAATATATGGTATATCTCATAGCAATAAGTATTTATAGAGATAAAATCATATCAATGTAGTGACATAATTAGTTATCTTTTAAAATCAGCATGACAGCTGCTATAATAGATAACAGCTCTCATCAGGTATAAATTCTGATCATGTGATGGCAACAGCTTATACATAGACTATCACTTTTTTGTATATATACCTCTGTGTCTAAGGGTCAAACCTTAGACTTAATAATATCAATTTACATCAATTATTCCTGTTGATACTACTCATCACCTATTATTATTATCTCCTTATACTGAACCTCTGAAACACTACTAAGTTCAAGTATCACAACCAGTAAGTAGCTTATTTGTGATACTTTACTGTAACTTTCCTTAATGTATTTGCATTGTCTAGATTGCAGTAAAATATATTTTCTATTACTCTACTGAGTATTAAAAATCTGTTGTAATTACTAGAACCTAATCAAGAACTATTAGATTCTTACTCCCATTTAAATTACTTGGTTGTCCTTAATTTCTGCCATATTCTATTCTCTTTTCTTAGCTGATCCTTCTTCTGTTTTACAGTTTCTAGTAATGTGTCCAAATTTCCTGCAATTGTAACAGTTCCTTCTATGATCCACATCTATAGTGTATGGATCTTACCTTGGCACTAGCTCTGTATATTAGTTTGAGTCTGTTATGGTAGTATTGGTTCTTTCTACTCCTTTTTTTGATATAGACCCTATCAGTGCTTACTATTAAACTTCTTGTCTTTTTGGCCAAACTTGAGACTGTGATATCTGTTGCTATTATGCCCCATTATTGTTTTGTTTTGGCACTTGAGGTTCCATCTTCCTTCTGCTTCTCAATCTCTCTTCATCTCTTCTACTTTCTCTCTAATTTCTGTCCAATTTTATTATCCTCTTATATTACTACTCAATAGTACTTGGTTGGCATTCTGACTCTATAAGTCTTTGCTGGATAGTCCTATTCATTCCTCATTTAAAATCTTCACTTCCTTGTCCCAACCTCTTGAATTTTGCTATCTTGACTGCTTCTTTGTCTTCTTCTCCAAATTTCTTTATTAAGTTTGCTAAAAACTCTTCTATTATCTCATATTCTAAATTTCCTACTTTCAAATTCTCCAGTATATTTCCTTTTCAAACATCTGCTGACTCTCTCTGTATATAAGACAATATCCACTGAATTTGCTTTTTCACTAAATCACCCCTCATTCTTATTCTTATAAATAGTTTGTATGCTGTCAAGAATCCCAAAACCTTTCCTGTTGTCTTATCAAATGCTTATGGCTTAGCCACTTCTATATTAGACTTTGTATTGGGCCTGGGTACTACTGTTTGCCACTCCTTCTACTGTTATTGGTAGTACTTAAATTTGTATCTGATTGCTGCAAGCTATTTCTGTTGCTGCTGGATAATTTGTTCACAATTAAGTTGTGTTGACTTATATTGTAACATAGGGTAAGATAGGTGAGAGTGATAATAATAATAGTAGTGGTGTGGATGGTAATGATGTATATATAGAGAGAGTAGAACTGGTGCTGGTTTCTTTCCTAGATCTATATTTACTGCTTAACTCAATCTCAGTAAATACTAGTGATCTCTCTTCAAGTTCTGTCCTACACTGTTTAATAACTACTTAAATGACTAACTACTACCCTAATTGAATTTGTAAACAAATATACTTAAGGAAAGAATATCTATTCTAGATGGAGCTATAAAAGTCTTTACCATTTCTTTGTGTGGACTGATCACAAGTAGACCAGTAGTATAAGGTTTTTATACAAAAAAACTACCTAACATATCTATAAAAGATGATATGTTTAACTGCACCAGTGAGCTTTGGTACAACCAAATAGCTAAGCTTTTCCTATTTAGCTAGTATACCTCTTATGCCTAGAGCCTGGTAATTCTTCTTAACTAAAGAATAGTGTTGTTTCTCAGTTAAGAATAATGAAAGAGTAAAAAAAAGGGCTCTGAGTTGGATGGTTTCAAGAAGTGGGTATTGAGTTTTAATATTATGAACTTAAGATCTTAGAGTAGGTTAAAAGAAAAAATCTCATATAAGATTTACACAAGAGAATCTGATGGAATTCCTAATACAAAAATATCTATCTTATATATGCTAAGTTACTGGTTTATGCTACAGTACTATTAATTTACTCTAAAGACTATATATTATTCTTAAGGTCAACATATATCAAACATATTATAGTAATATCATTTTTTTAGAAGTTTTTACTATGTTCTCTCATGATATATAATCATGTGATAACTGTAATATATATGTGACATAAAGTCATGCCATATAACAATTTGTGACTATGACTTGTGATGTCATGCTGATCTTAATCTTAAGTCTTATGTAAGTAGCAATAGCTTATATACAAATCATCATATTTTTGATTATAAACTTATGTGTTTTTATTTTACTTTTAAAATCAACAATTTATTATATAGAATATGATAGTAGACTATAGTAACTATACAATATAATTGCTTAATTAAAGAAAAGAAAAGAAAGTTAAAAGAGAAGCAAAAAAAATAAAAATAAAGACTAATTAGTCCTAAGTAATACTATCCTAGAAACAAAACACTCCAGGATTGGGCTCTAAACATATAAGAATATCCTTGAAAGATTTTCTCTTGAGATTTCAAGACTTTTTATACTGTATACAATCAAATAAGATATGTCTTCTTATTTTAATAGAATACTCTCTACATAAACATATGAAGGATTCTTTAGGAAAGAATCTAGGCTTATACTTACTAATAGGAATATAGTTCATAATTAATCTTATAATGTGAGTATATATTGAATTTGATAAGCTGAAATGCTTTAGCTAAGCATCACCCTTGGAGTATGTTGGACAAATAGGCTGATAATCATTGTCATTTAATTTGAGGAAGTTTCTTCTCTTGTACCCTGAGGCTTGGAAATACATTTGCCATTGCTTAAATCTCATAATGTTTTGCTTGGGAATATGTCATCAATTTTAATGCATTTTGACTCTTTATTCACTAAGAGATATAACAATCACTTGATGCTATATAGACAATTCCAAAAAGCAATTACATTATTTCAAGTTCTTTTTGAAGAAATATCTGAGATTCTTGGATATTACAATAGAGTGAAGTTGATATGGGTGAACAGATAAGTCAAAGATCCATTTAGCAGCTGTGATTGCATTAGTGATAACAATGATGCAAATAATATCTTGTAATTGTACTGCATGATTTATCCTATATCTAATAGAAAAAAGTTCAGCTTCCATGGATGTTACATTCATGGCATAGTGAACAGATTTGGTGATGACTTCCTGTCCTCTATATATATGAGAGACCAAAGTGACTATATTATTCTTAATACTAGTATCTATAATAATAAGTATAGTGTCTTGATTTACAAGCAAATTCTTGATGATATTATTGAGTCTATTACAATGAGAAGTCAATGCATTGGAATCTTTTTGATTTACTGAAAGAAAAAAAAATAATTCAAAAAAGTATCTACTGGATAGAAGCTGGGAGAAAGTTTCTTGTTCAAACTGTCAAAAAAAGATAATAATTTGTTTAAATAATTGTTGGTGTCCATTATAAAACTCTTGATTTTTGAACATTGCTTGATTATAAGATAAGATGTGGCCATACAATATAGTATGGCCATCTTGGAATAATGTTTGTTTATGAGGGTATTGATCATATATTGTTTAGAGAGAGATATTACTCATAGATAGTAACATCCAATGATTTTGTTGAGATAAAGATAAATAGGAGTAAGCCTAGCTATAGTCTTAATTTCCCAAGTTGGCAATATATAATAAACTTATATGTCTAAGAGTTAGACCTCAAATTTAACAATATTAATTACTATTATTTATTTTTATCATCATTCTCTTAGACTTCTAAATCACTTCTAAACCTCTCAGAGTTTATTTTTCAATACTAAATCAAATATTAGAAATATACTAAAAATTAGAAAAAATATTCCCAAAATTATCTATAAAGAAAATTATTGAAATTTATAGTATAACTCTCATTAGAATAAATTTAGCCAAAATAAATAGCTGTAAATGATTACTAGAGTATTATATAAGAGAACTATGAACTCTAATTTCTAGTAATAAAAATGTGAAGTTTATCATACAATATTTACTATTTTTACTTGCAAACTCTAGTTCTGATCCACATTTATATCTTCACTCTCTTATGTTTATAGTTACTATTGGATAAAATTATATTAGTATTGTTTTATCTGATTACTATAAACTAGTAGAGTACTTAGAGCTATAGTCACCTCTAGAAAATCTCATTTTATTTTCTTAGGTTTCTCTGAAAATAAGTTATAAATTGGATATTACTTATTAATAAACTTAGATTTCTCTGAAGTTGCAATCTCTACTAAATCACTGCAGTCTTGACTTAGTTGTCTTAACAAACTACAAGTTAAGATAATTTAAGGCCAAAATTTAAGTAGTAACTTAGAAGTATCTTTCTAATGAAAATTACAAGAAGAACTTGATATGTTCTTACTATAATAGTCAACTATTTATAATTTTATGATTCCAGAAAGAAAAATAAGATAAAAAGAAATATAAACTTGAAAAATAAAAAGATAGAAAAATTATATAGAAAATTCAAGTAAATCATAACAAGTTTGTGCAAAGTTTTAAAAGTTGTGTTTTAGCTTTTTAAGAATATCTCAGTGGTTATGACTACTAATACTAGTATAATTATAGTTAAACTTTTGTTTTGTAACTTAACAGAAGTTTATTTCTTAGAAAAAAAGTCTATAAAGTAAATTTTGGCTCTACAGTAATAATAAATATTATTGTCCAACCTCTTTTTGTATTTATTTTTAGTTAACTTGCTATTATTACTAAGTTTAAAGAAGTCCACATCTAGAGTTTTATTTTATTTTATTCTGAACAGTAAATAGAATATTGTTTAATCTACTTGTAGAGATATTTGACAGCCAAAACTACTAATGATTGTTGAGAATAGACTAGAACTGATGAAAACATAGTAATTAGAGAATTCTTACTCTAATTCCACATTTAAAACTTAATGGTCTTTTTTTTTAAATATCTAGGCATAGTTGTTATTATCATAGCCTATATATACATATCTTATAACAAAATTAGTTTTTCTTATATCTAGATAAAAATAAAGTTATGAATATTATTAGAAAGATTTTAGTAGAAGCAATAATAAAGAATACTATTTTTGCTAATCTAGTTTGAAGACATAATATATAAGATCTATATTATAAGTAAATATTTCAGCTACTTTTCCAATGATATTGTAATAGTTACTTAACCAGAACAGTTTATAGACACATGTTAGGATTAATTTATAAAGTACATAAAGTGAATTTTTTTTCAAAAATCAACAATTTATTATATGGGATGCAGTGATAGACTATGGTAGCTACAATGTAACTACTTACATAAGGTAAAATAAAATAAAATAAAATAAAAGAAAGAAAAGAAAAATATAGATAGTACAACTTTATACTAGGTAGAGTATGAGATGAAGTTGCTATCAAGTGATATCTTTGTAGAAAGAAAATACATCTGGATTAAACTCCAAAAAGGCAATAAAATACTCTAAAGACTTACTGTTTGAGTTCCAATAATTGTTGTACTTTCTGCATTCATGAAGAATATGATATATTGACTCAATTGGATATAAGCCTCACAGATATTCAAATAACTCTTTAGAGAAGAACCTGAAGTAATATTTACCTGTTAAAGCATAATTAGTGATTGCTCTTATTGCTTTTGTACATAACAAGTTAGAGTACCTACATAGTTTAAGCCAAGCTCTACTCTTAGTATATGTGAGTTTGATAGAAAGATACTTATTTTTAAGAAGATTAAGAAAATTATTCCTCTTATAATCTGATGCTTGAAATGTCATTTGCCAATTTCAAATAATAAAGTCATATTTCTCTTTCTTGCTAATGATTTGCAAGAAAAGTTAGGAATGTAATTGAACTGTTTGGTTTTTATCAATAATTGAATAATGGATCTATCTCTGATAGTAAACAATTCTGCTTCAGTAGAAGTGACATTGACAGCATGATAAATAGTCTTGGTTAGAATGTTTTGACCAGAGCAGACATGTGAAGTCAAAGTGGTGATATTGTTTTTAATCCTAGTATCAGAAATAACAATGATAGTATTAAGATCTATACAGGAATCTTCAAAGATTTTGTCAAGGTTTCAAAGATGAGCTTTCATGAAGTCTTTATGTTTACTGTATGGACAGAAAAATGATCAGAAAAACTATCTACTAAATAAAACCCAGCTGAGAGTTCTTTGTGTAGACTGTCAAATAAAAGAAAGAGGCTGTTTAGACAATCATTTGAATCAATGATAAACCTCTTGAGTTTTTGGTGTTATTTAGAAGTCAAGTTTCCCAGCAATGACTGATGAGGATTTGCTTTTTTTGGATGGTAATCATCCTTAAGCAAGTTAAGGGTATAATGTTTCAGTCTCAATGTTCTTTAATATGTGTAAGTCTTCTATTAGCTTCTCCTATTGCTCAACAGTTAACTGCCAAATGTCTAACATAACTAAATACTTGTGAACTATGTGGTTCAGATCTCCACAGTGGTAACATATTTTAATAGAGGTGAGGTAAAGTTTCTAGGCAATATCTATATCTATGAGAATATCTGTAGAAAGTATCAGTAACAGCTAGTATGGAAGCAATAATAAGGTAAGAAATAGTTGTTTAGAGATAAGGATGACTGAGAAACTCTGTAGTTGTTATGGTGCACTTGAACACTAACATTTTTCTTTTATTTTATCTATTTTTCTTGATTTAATATTTCTTTTCTTTTGATTTTTCTTAGTAAGGATGCCATCTTTAGTTGTTGTCTTTCACTAATTTTCTCAAGGTGTAAATATATAGGGATGAGGCTGGCAATCACCTTGACTTCTGATAAAGGAGACATACAAAAAGCATCTGTAATCTATAACACTACTCTTTGTTACATTTTTTCAAGTTTCTTAAGAGAGTGATAAAGAGGAGTGCTTTTGAAGTACCAAAGAGGAAACCTATAGAAGGCAGTGGGCATAATGCACATATAGTACAAGAGTCATTTGTGTGAGGGCAACAGACCTTAGTAGAGTTTCCTAACATCTTCATACCCTTGATGGTTGATAAAGCTTTGTTGGAATAGTAGTAAATGTGTTGACAGAAAGTTTTCTGTCAAATATGAATCCAAGATATCTCTAAATTTCCTTTGGTCATAATAAATGACATCCTATTAAACCAAGATCTAAGGAAGAGGAATTGAAATTTTTGATTAACCTGGAAAAATGAAAAACCTCTGATTTTGCATGTTCAATAGTAAGGCCAAATTGTTAAAAAAGAGAGAAAATAATACTATAACTACAAAAAAGGTTCACATTTGATTTTTCAAAACTTTTTTCTTAAGAAATGAAATGATTGTTATCCATAAAAGAAAGAGTGAATACAGGAATATTATGTAAAAGACTTTTAGTTCTTTTTTTCAAATATATGAAAGATAGAAGCAATATATAGAGCAGAAAGAATAGGAAAGAAGGCAGAGCCTTAACCTATACCTATGTCTATCCTGAAGAAAGGAGAAACAAAATTGTTCCAGACATACTGGATTCTTTTATTGATTAACTAGTTGGAAAAGAAAGGAGAAAGAAGAAATTCTTGAATCAAAACTAGTCTTGTCCAAAATCATTAGAAGTAGGAGATAGTTAAGTAAAGGAAAGAACTGGGCAATATCAAAAGCCAAAGCACTCATGTGGAGGCCTTTAACCCATCCTGTATAAATGAGATAAGTAAGGTATAATTCTACATTTGTAGTAGAATGCTATTTCAATCCTCTAAGTTAGTTAGGATAAATGAAATTAGAGAAAATGGATTGAACTTGTAATCTCTTACTGATAATTTTCTCAATATGCTTTCCAAGTCCATTAAAAGGAACAATGGGCCAAAAAGATTTGGGAGAATTATAAGCTACCTTATTTGGCTTGGAAATAATAATCAAAGTAGACAACTTGAAGTGTAAAGACTAAAATTTGAGATTGATACATGTATGAGCAATGTTAATGAAGTTTAAGATGTATTTATCATCAGCTATCAGAACTTTGAGGTAGTGTCACAAAATATGATCAGGTCTAGGAGTAGACAAGCTACTACATTTTTTAATAGCATTGTTGAATTCAACTTTAGAAAAAGAAGGCCACTTAAAAAGAGGCTTTGCTAGCATTTTGTCAAGTTGACTTGATGGTTTTAAGCTGAGTTGAATATATAATGAAGTACTTATCAAAGATCTTCAAGTTCAATATACAGTTGCCCATTAAATTGCAAAGCTTCAATGGCTGGCAATTTTCATTTCTTGACCTAATTTATTAGATCCTAAGGTTTTTTGTTTTTTGAGGTTATTTCCTGAATTTTCTTATCAAAGAATAATCTTTTTGTATTCTTGATAGCCTTTTTGAATTCTTTCCAGTCTGCCACAAACTTGGATATATGATAAAAGTTCAGTTTTATATTACACTCTTTGTTCCACCATGCTTGAGAACATTTAGTAATCTTAACAAGTTTGGAATACTTATTCTAGAGAGATTCTAATATAGTTGCATATTCTTGTACCACTTTTTCTAGTAATTCTATATTAGTAATATTAGACATATCAATAATATCTATTGTTTCCTTAAGATCACTGATAAATCTTTTCTTTTTCTTGCTGTTCTTAATTATAGTTCTCTGCTTATTCTGAATAAATTCCTTTTCAATGATAATGTTAATTATTAAGAGAGCATAGTCTATATGTCAAGATCACAAAAAGTGGACTTAGTTTCTTTTTATTTTATTTTTTATTTTTATTTTCTTTTGATTTATTCCCCATTGTTTTTCTATTTTTAGAACTCTGGGGTTAGAGTTAGAAGTGATTGGTCATGCCATCACATCAGTCATATCTGATGGTGTGGTCATAACATTAATCATGGGACTGAGGAGAAGGAAGTAGAAGGTTTTAGAACAAAGTGATGTTATATAACATGGATACCACATGTTAGCCTCATGCTCTATACATAGTCATTTAGAATAGGGTGCACAATAGCTAGCATGGACCATCTGTAAGAGTATATAAGGTAGACTATTTTGTGAAGAGCTCTTTATTGAGTTCTCTTGTGTTTACTCTAATACAAGAGTTTGTTCTTTTATCCTACTCTAAGGATTTAAGATCATAACACTATAGGGCTTTGAAGATCAGATAAAATAAAATGGTTATTGATTTTTAAAAAATTAGCTTGTAACGTTACAATCTTAAACTTGGCTCAGGTTACAACTTGAACAAAGACTTAAGTTAAGAGATAGGAAAGAATCATATGTCTATGATATTATAAAACATGAGGAGAAGATAAGGAAATAACAAGGAAAAAGTGCCTTTTATATAAGGCACTGACTGATACAAGCTATGGTACAGCCAATTATTACATTATAAAGAACAAATTCTCAACCTTATAAAATAAACATGCTAAGATCATACTGTAAACATGAGAAAGCAATTATAACACTTATAAAGTAAAGTTAAAAGAGAAACCTTGTATTAGGGTTAACACAAGAGAACTTGATGGAGTTTCAGTTATAGAGTATCTATCTTATATATACTTAGCTAATAATTGGTGTTATACTAACCTAGTCTATCCTAAAGGGACATATGGTATGATCTTATTGTTTTAAAACTTTTTACATCCTTTTGTGATGTATGATGGTGTGACTGTGACTGATGTGTGATAGTTTGTGACAGTCATATATGATATTATGCTAAACCTTAATCCTAAGTTTGAAAAATAAAATAAATAAAAATAAAAATAAAAATAAGAAAAGAAATTAGAAATAAATAAAGTTTACTATTTTCAATTCTGGTAGATATATGATGACTGGAAGTCTAGGTAATAAGTTACCAAGAAATAAAATATGAGGGGCTGATCTATTTATAAACAAGCATGAATGCAGAAGTATAGTAAGTATAATTAGTGTTTTAACTAAAAGTTAGGAAGTAGATATTTCAGATGTTTCAAATGTTTTAGAAGTTAGTATTTGCTAGATCTTTATCCATCTATTTAAGAGACATCCAGAACTAGAATAACTCATTTATAGTCTCCATTTCTAAATAATGTAGAGTATTTAGTATATAAATTAGTAGTTATATTATAAATTCTTATTTTAAAAATTGACTAAAACTGATACTCACTTCTGATGTTGGTGATGACATGCTATCAGAGTTGCAAAAAGTGGACTTTATTTTATAGTGTGGCAGTTGTGTTAGAAAATAAGATAGAGGATATAATATAGAATGAGCTAGTTGAAGAGATTGAGAGATTCATATTATAACTTAAGTTTCAAAGAGTTAGAATAAAAGAAGAACCTTTTATCAGAGTTAATATAAGAAAACTCAATAGAATTTCTAGTACAAAGTAGTTTACCTTATACTTCAGACTGTAGTTGATGCATATCTATAACTAACCTACTCTAATATACTATTTATGAGGCTAACATATGGTGACTATATTGTATGATGTCATTTGTTTCAGAATCTTTTTTCTAGTTATTTTTAGGTAAGAAACATGCCTGAAAGAGAAAACTATCCATGAAAAAATTATAGAAGATATCATAGGAGGTATAGAAACATTATCTAATATATATAGATGTGAATCTTAAATGATCTTGGTGGCTTTAGCAGGCATGCTATACCTCCATATATTGTAGTGGTTTGGTTAGAGTTTACTAAAAGTAAGTCTAGAGTAAACCAAAGATTACTTTAACTTTAACCTATGATTTATTCCATCCTTGACTCAAGAGTAATGGTAAAGATTGATGGTAGTATTACAGTTTGTTCTATAATATAGACAGAGCTTAAATTGTGAGTTTCATCTATTGTCTTGTGGTTGCTTCTCCCTCACCTCCTCTAATTCTCTAGTTTTGTACATCAGCTCAACATATATGGCTTTTATAAGATTAACTGTGTATGTTTCTTCTATCTTGCTAATTATACTGCTTTTCATGTTCTTCTAGACCTCTTATGTTCAGTACACTTCCACTAATGTACAGGCTTGGTGTTATGGTGTGCTTGAACACTAACATTTTTCTTTTTCTTCCATATTTAGGAAGAGAGTATTCATAGAAAGTGGAATATAAAGGAAGTCAGATTTTTGAGTATAAGCACCTAGAACAGTGTGTTATACTAGTTGATTTTTAAAGTAAAAAACTATAAAGTACTTATACATCTCAAATACTAGTACTCACTAAGACTATATCTAAGGATTGGAGGAGACAGGTAATTACTCTGAGTATACTAAAGTTCTTGGAAATAAAGTTTGGAGTTCTATGAAGATCATAAGGAACTATATGACTAGTTATAAAGTAATTGGACATAAAATAGAACTAGATAGATCCATGTTAAAAGAGTATAAGTGAACAGAAAGGAAGATATACTTTTCTACAGATGTTTTGGGCAGATTGGATATTAGAAAAGTATTATTTATAATAGAGTTGGATAAATTAGATGTATTTAGATAGGTATATGATAATACTATAACTATAACTTGTAATAGATATGACTAATATGTAACATATGTTACACTTATGTCACATTAGATTTTATTATCCAAGTTCAATAAAATAAAATAGAAGAAAGTAATAAAATAAACCAAGTTCAATGTTTATCTAACAGTTGGGAGAAGAAGTAAAAGGTAAAGTAAAGGATATACTAGTGATAGTATATAGATCTAAGAGTGATTCTAAACTATTATAAAAGATATTAAAATTAAAGAAGTAGTTTACTAGGAAAGAAATAAAGAAGAAGATTTCATGTGTATTGGTAGTAATAGTTGAAGATATAGAGATTCTACAAACTTTTTATGAAGTAATGAAGAATCCTAGTATATAATAGAAATATATAGTAAAAGATTTTAACTGTTAGAGGCAATTCACACTTGATGGGAATCCATGAATGTAATATAGAAGATGAATTGAATAGTCAAAAACTTAGTGGAAGAGATACAGATATGAGTTGGAAGTAGCATACTATATAGATGACAATGTTAGCTTTAACTGAAAGAAGTTGTACCTGGCTTAACTTTGTTATAATTTTAGAAAGAGATGTTTGAATATAAACTACAAATGAGTGTAGTACTTAATCCAAGTTGATTATTAGACTAAGAGACTATATATGGTAATCATAGTTCTTAAATATAGAAAGAAACTTTTCTAATAATAGAATACTGTACATACTCTAGATTGTTGGGCACTATTATCAGGTGTAGCTCACACCAGAAAGCAAAAGTCCATAGGTTTGTCTCAGAGATGCATAAAGTATGGAAACTCTGTTGTTATGACTTAAGTTCTTAAGTAAAGACAAAAAACAACTCTGTATTGAGTAATACAAAAGAACTCAATAGAGTTCCAAGTACAAGATGGTCTACCTTATATACTACAGACTATGGTCTGAGCATACACTACAACTAACCTACTCTAAAGTACATGTGCTTTCCATAAGGCCAACATGTTGTTATCATGCTATATAACAATTTCAGAACCTTCTATGTTCTTCTCTTGTGTTACATGATTGTAATAGTAATTGTGACAGGTGTTATGTCCCTGTCACACATCACATCACATCATACCTTTTATCTAAGTTCAAAATAAAGAAAAGTAAAATAAAACCAAAAATAAAGTAAAACAAGAAAAAATAAAATAAAAGCAAAGAAAAATAGAATAAACCTAAGTCCATTATTCACAATTCTGACATCTGTATGACAAGCTCAGTGATACAGACTATTCAAAATGATCTTAGCTTCAGCTTATATATTATATTATATTATATTGTTTGTCTGTTATATGGTTGCAACTTCAGATAAATGAATAAAATCTAAGATAGAAGTGAGTGCTGATGTTGGCATGTTTCCATTGAATACTAGGGATTGAATTCAATAGAAGTTTTATTTTCATTAATTTTTAGACTAGCAAATTATAATGTAACTACTAGTCTTATATACAAGTTAATATATAGGAGATGTTCAGAGGTTTTAGTATACAGTCCTAAGCAGAGGTTCTAGTGATAAAACACTAAAAGAGATTGGATAGGAGTACTTTACTATAGAAGACTGGATATTCAAAGAGTTACATTACCACTATGAAACATATTACAGAAAGGATAAGCTCATGTTGGAATATATTGGAATGATATCACTGCTGTGAGAATACATTCTTAGAATGAATGGACTTGATATATGACAACTATGAAAGTTGTTACTTAAAACTTTATGAAATTTTTGTGGAATAGAAATTCTTGTTCTTAGTATGATAATAATTGGAATAGAGTATAATTTGTTTTAGAAGAGAGCAAGTAGGTTCAGATGAGGTTGGTATTATCTGGGATAAATAACAAATGTGGTTGGGTTAGTATGTAACATTAATATAATAAAGATATAGGATATATACAAACTAGTGAAATATTTGCAGGAAACAAATGCTATTGAGATAAAGTAAATGTATATACTCAAGTTTAATAAAGATAGAAGGCTGGATTTTGGGAATATGAGAATTATTACCCAAGGTTTCTTCTAGATTTAGGAAGTGAATTTTGAGAATATATATATAGTAATACTAGAGTCTTTTCAGCTACTGCTAGCAACTGTGGTATTAGATGAAGTATATTAGAACAACTGGCAAAATTAGTGAAGATTAGTAGAGTTATTCCAAAAAAACCTAAATTGCCACATACTCACCCAAATACATCTAATCATCTGATCTATCTGACTTTATCATGAATAACACTTACCTAGTATCCAATTTGCTTAAAATATCTGTAAAAGAAAATATCTTTTTTTCTATTTACTTATACTCTTTTAATATAAATCTATATGGTTCTATTTTATGCTTGATCACTTCATAACTGATCATATGTTTTATCATAATCTCCATAGAGCTCTGAACTCTATTTCTAAGGACTTAATTATAGCCAGAGTAGTTACTTGTCTTCTCTAATTCTTGGATATAATCTTAGTATCACAAACTTCATTCAGCTTGTATCTCCATAACTAGTAGACTGATTTTCACAAACTAAGTTATGCTGTAAAGCCTCAAATGAGAGCTATATGTATATATGTAGAAGGTCCAAAAGCAACAACAAACAACTGAGATATCAGGCTATCAGTAACTGTCAAAGCTTTCTTTGCTAATATCTTATGAATGGCTAGATGGATTCATATAATCAAACTAGTATTAAAAAGTGCTTATCAAACTATTTCCAATGATATATGGTATATCTCATAGCAATAAGTATTGATAGAGATACAAGCATATCAATGTAGTAACATAATTAGTTATCTTCTAAAATTAGCCTGACATTTGCTATGACAGATGACAGCTCCTATTAGGTATGAGTTTTGATTATGTAATATAAACAGCTGGTATGCAGACCATCACTCTTTCATATATATATCTTTGTATCTGAGGATTATATATAAATAGATTAAAGTAGTAATTAAGCAGATGTCCAAGTGAATGGTTCAGTAGTAAAACATTAAAAAGAGTTTAGGTTGGATAGGAGAAAACTCTGTATAAAATTCTAAGTATTTTACAGGATTTGAGGAGGAGTAAATAGACAATGAAAATAAGTACAAATAACTGCAGAGTTTAATACAAATAACCATAGAGGTTTGATGCTAAAATATTCCTATTGAAGACAGATATAACTTAGAGTTTGAACTGTGATAATGTTCCACCTCCTATAGATACTCTCTTTCTAAATATGACTAATACAACATGTAGAGATACAACATACTCACTAAAGCTAAGATTGTCAAGATCATAAATAGTGGACTTCATTTTTATTTTCTCTTTTCACTTTATTGTATTTTCCCTTTTCTTTTTCTTTTCTATTCTATTTTTAGAACAACTTGGGTTAGGGTTCATCAGTCATGCTGTCACATCAGTCACAAGTTGATGGTGTAGTCACAAGACTGATCACGGAACTAGGAAGAAGGAAGTAGAAGGTTCTAGAATAAAGTGACATCATACAGCATAGGCAACACATGCTAGCCTCATGTTATACACATGATCATTTAGGGTAGGGTGCACAGTAGTTAGTATGGACCATGAGTAGTAGTATATAAGGTAGACTACTTTGTATTAGGAACTCTATTGAGTTTTCTTGTGTTACTCAATACAAGAGTCATTCTATTATCCAACTCTAAGGATCTTAGTTCATAACAAAGATTATCTGGGATCAGCACCTATACATTACAAATAATATTCCCATTCCTCTTCTAATGTCTTTCATAATTTTTCCATGGATAGTTTTTTCTTCTAAGTATATTCCTTATCTGATATAAGTATATAAATTTAGTGCAACCCACCTTTAGAAAAACTTAAGAGAACAAAATGAGGTTCTTTAAAAATAACTACTTGTTAATCATAGTTTATATCTTAGCAACTAAGATCCATAGCAGAATTTTAGAGGTTGGATAAGTAGTAACTTATTAAGAATATATGAAACACAGATAATAAATAATCTTTGGCTTTAGCTTATTTATTATGCCTTTATCTATTACACAGGTTGTATATTTCAGAGGATATACTTAGAAAGATAGAAGAAATTATTTTATCCTGAAGAGTAAAGAGGTGTTATTGCTAATATTAGAAGAGAATGCTAGTTTTAGTCAATTTTTAGGATGAGATTTATAGTATAACTATCAGACTTATATACTAAGTACTCTATTTAAGATAATATTTAGGAAATGGAGACTGTAAGAAAGTTACCCTGGGTCTGGATGGTCCTTAGATATAAGGGTAGAGATCCATGGAATTGTTGGAAAGTCTAGGAAGTAATCAACTTAGAATGGATAAGGTTGATCTATACTAGATAAGGAAGTAGATATTATCTGTGGATTGAGACAGATATGACTGGATTAGAATATAACACTACTATTCTAAGTATATATATATATTACATTTTATTACAATATAGTGGAAAAATTGAGCTAACATAAGAATTATAATGTGTAGATGGTCAGAAACCTAGATAGAAGTATTTAAAATATTATCCAAAAATACAGAATATATTTGATAGTAATAAAGAGATAGCAAGTAACAATCTAGGAGGTCTTTGTCAGGTACAGTTTATACCAGGATAGAAGTCTGCAAGATGAGCTCAGAGTAGTGCAAACCTGTGGAATGACCTTGGCTTCAGCTTATGTGCTGTACTGTCTGTCTACTGTATAGTTGCAACTTCAGATGATATAGAGAAGTCTGAAAGGGGAGTGAGTACTGATTTAGTGTGTTACCATTGAACACCAGAGATTGAGTTCAATAAGAATTATCTTCATTGATTATTAGACTAGTGAATTACAGTGCAACTACTAGTCTTATATACAAATAGAAATGTTCAGGGTTTCAGTGGTAAAGACCCTATTACCCCAAGCAGAGGTTTCAGTGTTAAGACACTGACAGGAGTAACTCCATCATGGAAGACCAAGTCAAATAGAAGTATCTCCACTGTAGAAGATGGAATACTTAGATAGTTACAGCACCACCTTAAAGCATGTTGTGAGAAAGGTGGCCACCATGAAAGATGGGCATGTATAATTAGAAGACAATATCACTGTGGGGATGTAATTCCTGGACAAGTAGACTTGCATGTGATAGTCTTTCAAAGTGGTAGTGTATGAGTATGGAGTTTAAAATTGATTGTGGCAAAGTTTGCAGACCTTGCAATAGAGTTTGGTAGTATTGGAAAGTAGAGAAATCTATTACAAAGACTGTAGTGATTGGGATTGAGAAACCTTTCTTAGCAAGATATATTTAAAAGCATACCTAAATAGCTCTACAAAACTCCATATGAGATAATATAGAATAACTACAACTAGTTTAAGATATTGAGCTGTGCCTACAAGAAGCTAGTATACAAACAGTCACAGGCTGAATCAATAATTCAGATAAGATGAGATAGAGAGAAGTTTACTATAATATGTACTTACACAAACAATGTAATAGGCAGTTTATTAAATAAGAAAGAGGTAGAGAAGATAAAATAAGAGCTAGAAGAGAGAGAGAATGTAAAACTATGAAAGAGATAATTATATGTTAGAAATTAAGATAGAGAAAATGATAGAAGGTATATAAATATCTTAAAGAGCTTACATAACTCAAATGCTAGAAAAATCCAGGATATAAAGATGTAAACCAAATTCCACTTCTTATTAGAATTTTATTATATTTGAATAATAGCCCAGAAATAGAAAAAATGATAATAATAATAATAATAAAAGGGATTTCATACTGTGAGGCACTTGGACTGTTAATATAGCTATAGATGGTAACTCAACTAGATTTGTCATTTGCTCTAAATTTGCTTTCCAAATTTGCATCAAACCCTAAATAAAAGAAAAAATAAAATAAAATAAAAATAAAAATCATTTAAGTCTATTGTCTTTAACTCTAACACTAAAAGAGGATTGAGAGTACAGATAGATTAGTAGATATTATTCATAAATTGGGATAGATATAGCCAGATTAGAATATAATAACATTAGAAATACTATTGACTATGGTATCATATACTACTATAGGTTAAGCTTATAACCAATAAAATTTGTTGACTTCAATGATGCCAATGATCATAATACTTGTTACAAACTTAAGATTTTAGAGTAAGTCAAGAGAAAGAATCTTATATTAGGGTTAAAACAAGAGAACTCAATAGAGAACTCTGTATAGAATTGTCTATCTTATATACCCTAGACTGATGGTTTATGCTACACTATCTTTAGCCTACACTAAATAACCATATATCTATTTTAAGGTCAACATATATATAATATATTATATAATATTATTTCTTCCAGAATTTTCTACTGTTTTTCATTGTGATATATGATTGTGTGACATTTCAGTGACATGTGACATTATGCTAAACCCTAACACTAGATTCCAAAATAAAAAATAAAATAAAATGAAAATTAAAAAATTAAAAAAGAAATTGAAAATAATTAAAGTCTATTGTCTTTAATACTAGAAGATTAACTGACAGACATATATTTTATATTGATAGAGAATCTATATTATAGCTGATAAAAAAACAAGAGACAATGGCTATTTCTATTACTGAAGCTAAATATATGGCTATATCTAGAATAGTATAACTGTTATAGTTCTTAAGTAAAGATAATATAGACCATAGTTTATGTACACACTACAACTAACCTATCCTAAAGTATATATACTTTCCATATAGCTGATATATTGTTACTATACTTTATAATGTCATTTGTTTCAGAAGCTTTTATAACCTTCTATATATCACATGATTGTGTGACTGTGACTGTGACATATATATGACTACCATGTAACATATGTCATACCTTTATTACTCTTTGTGACATCTTATCACACTTTTTGTCTAAGTTCCCAAAATAAAGAAAAGTAAAATAAAATTCAAAATAAAACAAATAAAAAGAAAAGAAAAGAAAAATAAAATGAAACTAAGTCTATTATTTGCAATTCTGACAATAAGTTATGTAGTTATTATTATTCTTTGATAAGGCTTGCTGTTAAACATGATTCACATCTTATTATCTAAGATTTAATAAGGTATTCCAGAAGTTTAAATAGTCAGTTATATGTTATCTAAGAATGCTAAAGACAGTGATTGGAATAACCTTTGGCTTTAGCTTATGTATTACATTTTTACAAGTTGTACTAGTTATATATCTCAAAAGAGGACTTAATAAACTTAGTGGATTGGGACTACCAGAAGATAGCAAGATATATCATTACTAATACTGGGAATTAGTGCTAGTTTTGGTTGATTTTCAGAATAAAGCTAGTATAGTATAAACTACCAGTTCATATACTAGGTATATCACCTAAGGTAGTTATTTGGAATGGAACTGCTAAGCAAGTTACCCTAGTTACTAGTGATTCTTGGATGTTAGAGATGGAAGTCTATAGAGTTGGCAAGAGACTAGTAAGAACATCCAAGATAAAATAGAGACAGTTGATCTGTACTGAAAGAGGCTGAAAAGTATGGATAAGAGAATAGGAGTCATTATCCACAAGTTAAGACAAATGTGGTTGAAATGGGATATGATACTTACCTTTTTCAAAAACAACCAATAATACTGTTTATTAACAATAGTGGAGCAATTGACATGATATAGACTTAATGAGATTATAAGAAAGCCAAACATATCAACATGTGACATTACTGTTAGAGATGATTTACACTTACTAAGATTATTTGTGAATGTAGCATAGAAGACAGAAAAAGAAGAATTAACTTAGCAGTATGAATAATAGAAAGGATAGAAGTAGTACTATGTAGATAATCAATCTTGACTTCAATGGATAACATTGTATCTAGCCTGTTTATTATGTGGTTGTAATTTTGGATGATGGGAGCTCAGAAGAACTTAAGATAAGTGTGGCACAAGTTCAAGTTGATTATCAGACTAAGAAACAGTATATGGTAGCTAACATTCTTAAATATGGAAGTAATAATCTAATAATACTCTACTACTATATATACTTTAGGTTGTTAAGCACCATAAGGGTTGTCATTCAGAATCCCATGAGATTTGATGAGGAATGTGGATATTATAAAATAACCTACTTACTTGTTTGTGATACCTAAATCTTGGATGTACTCTTAGAGGTTTAGAAGTGATTCAGAACTTCAATAATAATATCAATAATGATAAAGATCAATATAAATGTCAATGATGATAATAATTGATAAAAATTGAGAACAATTGATATTTTCAAGTCTGAGATCTAATTTGCAGATATAGAAGTATCTATACACATGTCTTTTTTTTTCTTATACTACTATCTTGCATGGTATCATCTAATAGAGACTTAGGGAATAAACAATTTTATTCTTCAGCTTTTACATATTCTACTACACAAATAGCTCAGTTACCTACTGGTTCAGTAATGGATGTTGACAAATTTGACATTTCCACTAAGATTAGAAGAAGATCTTATTCCTCTAGCAAGACTACTACTAGAAGCACTTTAATATTCTCAAGTACTTCTTCTACCCCTTATCATGAAAGAATGGAAATCAATAATGACTTTCCTAATGACAATTTCAAGGAACTGATTGACAGCTCTCTGCTATTGTACAAAGACAACAGTTAACAAGAGAATCATATTAGTAAGATAACTAATCTTGAACCCTCTAGAGATCTGTAATGTATTTCTAATGGGGCATCTGTTCTCGACACTACAAATGCCCTACATGTTGATAATGACAACAATGATGTCATTAACATCTAATTACCATACAACTCAAATAGCCCTACAAAACTGAAATTATGGAATGGTACTTTTTACTCTGTTTCTTTTTACAGCTTTTTGGAGTACCTACCCTCTGACTTCAAAAATATCAAGGAGTTTCTAACTTATCTAGCCAAATATATTCAAAATAAAAAAATTGATCCAGACAAGTCAAATAATATTGAGAATTTCAAAGATATTAGTGTAGTTGCCTAGAGATTTGTATCAGCTATCTATAAATCTGGATAGGACTCTCTCATTGCTGACAGTCACAACAATTCTTTCATGCAAAAAGTATTGTTTCATTGCACCTCTAAAACTAACCTTGTCAAGAATAGTAAGAAAGAGAATAAAGAAATTAACAAACTAACTAGTATCAATAGGTTACTTTCTCTGATCTCTACCAAATCTCTTAAGTGGTCAATGAAATATCCAAGTACTTCAAGATGCAGAAACCTTCTCTGACTAAAACAAACTCAGAGAAATCTTATACCTAGGCTTTCAAACCAATCAGCAACACTAAGAAAGTTCCTAAGATTAAGAAAACCTTCTTATCTCTCAAAGTAAAGAGAATCAACAATATGCAAAAGATCATCAAAGAGAATGGTAAACCCAAGCCATGTATTAACATGACTACAAAAGGTCTATCCAAAAAATAGGTCATTGTTCCCATGAACAATAATAACAAGAAAAACTTTATAGAGGAAAGTAACAGTCATGTTACTAACATGAATAGTATATTGAAAAACATTAAGTTATATGTTATGGTTGATTTTGTTTGAGTCAACCTTAGAGATATTATCATAGTGACTAACAAAGTTACTTTTTCCCTAGATCTTCAAACTATTGAGAACTATATAAAGAACACTAATTGTATCAACATGGAGGGAGTTGATGTTCCAAGACTCTCTTAGTCTAAGTCCTATTTAAAAATTATAGGCATTCTATATCTCCAAGAAAATACACTTATACTAATTACTTTGAGTATGGTTGAAGAAATCATTAAATGAAACCACATCTTCAACAATGTCATTTTGGCATTGAAACCATATATCATCAAAGTTTCTCCTAAATTGAATATAGCCATCATCTGGGTGGACATTTGGGATATTTAGAGCAGTAAGAAAACAAGGGAGCTAATTAATAAGTGCTTTAATGTAAGAAGCTACATTGCTACTATCAGAGATGTAAATATGAATCCCAGTGTCTCTCAGTACAAGAATTGCTAAATGTAAGAAGACACTACATTCTTATGTAGAATTCAAGAGGCTAAATGTATTAAGTGTAATAGTCTCCATAAGTCTGAACATCATTGCCAGTTTGCTTAGCACTACAAAGCCAACAAAAAGACTAATCCCTTCAGACTAGAAACCAAGAAAGGCAAACTTTGTTCCCACTCATTCAAGTACTCAAACTGCTGAGGCAATTATTAAGCTGACTCTAACTCATGTCCCTTTTGGAAGTATTACTTTAATGAATAGTATAACAGAAAACAACAAGAAATCCATGAAAACAGAAATAAATCAATTTTCTCAGCTGTGAGCAGTACCAGAGCATGATTTTAGAAAATATCAAGATCTATTCTCAGAATATTTACAAGAACAACTCTATCATTTACACCATTCTTGAAATATACTTATCTTTTGATATTATCTTCATTCAAGAACTATCTTGGTCCTTTATATAATCCATTCTGAGTTCTTCCAACTGCAAAGGGAAAGAATTAATAGATGTCTCCAATTATCCAAATTGAACTACATTTTCTAGAAACTCTGCTCAAGCTAGTGACTTTCCAAGAGCCATCACTTACATCAATATCTGTATCTCTTTTCTACATTTTTCTCTTCAAAATAATATTTTTAATTATAGGGACATTTCATATGTTTCATTTTTCAACCATGGTTTGATTTATTATTTAATCAATGTATATTCCAATTTGTCTCAATTGGCTTTAAAGTATCTTAAGGATACTGAAGTTAATCTTAATAATGTTCTCATCATGATGGGTGATTTTAATATTAGAGACAATTTTTGGGATTCTAATTTTCCATATTATTTCTCTCATAGGGATACTCTTTTTAATATTACTGACTCTTTTTGATTAGAACTTTCCAAACCTATTAAGATTTTTTCCATCAGGTACCCTGACAATGTTCAAGATTCAAATTCAGTCTTGGACCTTATATTCCTATGTCCTAACTCACCAGAATATGACAATCATCACATCTACCCAGACTGGAGGCTAACATCAGACCATACTCCTATCACTGTTAACATTTCAATATTTGAGGAACATATACAGAAAACAAAATATTCTCTTATCAAGAATAGTGAAGAGGAATGTTATTTTGTTGATGAGCTGATAAATTTTATCAAGGGTCTCAAAACAGACTTTATTTAAAATATTACTACTTTTGAAAAAGTTGTTCAATTGCTCACTAATAATATCAATAGAATATAGCATAAATATTCCAAGAAATCCAATATCATGAAGCACTCCAAAGCTTGGTGGAATAATAATTGTTATAGGAATCTTGATACATATAAGTAGTCCAAACAATTGGAAGACTGGAAAAGATTCAAAAGAATAGTCAAGAAGACAAAATATGACTTTTTTTTTAATGAATGAATTAACAAAATTGCCAACAAAAATTATAGCCCTTGGAAGCTTATGAACTGGATCAAGAAAAGAAAATTTCCAGCTATTGAAGCCATCCAATATAACAGTCAACCTTTGGGAAACTTTATACAAGTTCTTTAACTCTGCTCAAAACCATCAAATTAATATCAATTTACTGAAAGAAATACCCAACAGAGAAGTAATGTAGTGGGTTTCTTCCTCAAAAGAAGAGCTTATCAATGCCATTAAAGAATGCAACAATTCTTTGATTCTGGGTCTAGATAAGTTATTCTGGAGACACCTTAAGAAAATTGTCAAGAACAAAGAATGTACTATCAGACTAATTGATATCACTAGTGCATGCATTGATTTAGATCATTAGCCATCCTACTTCAAAGTATCAACCACTATTATTATCCCTAAACCTACCAAGCCATCATATGATTCAACTAAATCATTCTGTCCTATTGTATTACTCAATACAACTGGCAAAATTTTTGAGAAGATGATTGGAGAACAATTACAATTCCTATTGATCTCCAATAACTTTATTTATTCATGCCAATTAAGTGGACTCAAGCATAGATTTACTACTGATGCTGACATTGTTCTCACTCACTTTATATGATCAGATTGGATCAAAAACTTATCCACTAGCATGTTGGCCTTCAATATTGCATAGTATTTTCCTTCACTCAATCATCAACTTCTCCCCTTAATCTTGAACAAAGCTGGATTTAATCACAAAATATCAACTTTCTTCAGTAACTACCTAGTTAATAGAAAAACTAAGTATTTTTGAAATAGTTTCTCTTCCTCTTTATATAATATTGACATTAGTATCAGTCAAGGATCTGCTCTTTTCCCTATCTTGTCTGTGCTTTATCTCTTTCTAATTTTTCATATTCTTGAAAAACATCTAAAAACCCTAAAAATTCCTATTTCCATTCTTTCTTTCATTGACAATGGTCTTTTCATCTCACAAAACAAATATTTTTCAGTTTCTAATATGAATCTTTTTTATAGTTATAATGTAATTTCTACTCTCCTCACAAAGTTTGGACTTGTCATGGAACATGGAAAAACTGAAGTGTTTCACTTTTCTAGAGTACATGGAGTGTTCAATCCTCCCCCCTTGGATCTCACTCCTCTTGGTGGGTCTGTTTTACTTCCTAAGACTACCTAGCAATATCTGGATTTCTTCTTTGATTGAAAATTATCCTTTCAGTTATATATCAACTTTTACACAAACAAGGCCATATCCACCATCAAATGTATGAAAATGCTGGCAAATTCATCAAAAGATCTTATTCCCCTTCAGAAGAGATGTTTATACAGATATTGTGCCCTACCCATAGCATTATATAGTTTCCAGCTATAGTACTACAATAAAGCCCTTCTCAACTACCCTCTCAAAGTCCTGAGAAAGATGCAATGAAGAGCAGCTCTATGAATATTGAATGCCTTTTGCACTTTATCTACAGCAGGCATCAAAGCCATTTCTAGTTTAATTTCTGTTTATCTTCACCTTAAAAAACTATATGGTAGATTCTACTTCAGAGGATTCTCACTTCTATCAAACCACCTAGTCAAATCAATCATCAACACTGACAGACCTAGCAATCATACCAAGCATTGTTTATCTTTCAACAGTCTTATGCCTAAGCAAGTATCTTGCTTAAACAGTCCATTAATCAACATAGATAATAGATGTAACAATTTCCTCCCATCATTTTCTCCATTCAACAAGGAATTTTTTCCAGGAAATTGTCTATTGATATTTTACTAGATTATCTTTCTTTCAATCCTCAAACCCATGATATCAAGAATTATTTATACAAACTTGATAATATTACTATCCAGACATCCTCTGACCTTTTGTCTTTTATAGTTATTTCTAACACAAGCATAAAGAACCACATTGCAACCTTGATTTCACACATCCACTCATATAATAGCCCAACTATCAAGACATATCACCATGCTATCAACATATCTACCACTGAAGCAGAGCTCTTTACCATAAGATATAGTATTAACCAAGCTGTTGGTATTTCTTACATCAATTGCATCATCATTATAACAGACTCAATACACACTGCTAAGAAAATTTTTAATTTATTATTACATCCATATCAGATCTACTTAGCTGCTATCTCTGGTAAACCCAGAGATTTCTTTAGTAAGGATATCAACAATCACATCAAATCTTAGGACTGCTTTAGTAATGAAAACTGGCTGCTATACTCAGCAGTGGACAAAGATTCCAAAAGCTTCAATTTATCACCCAGCCTCTCATGCAAATTATCTTGGGATTTTTGCAAGAAATATGATTGCAACTTAATCCTTTGATGGTGGAGAATATTTTTCCAAGTGTCAGATAACAAAGGAAAAAACTTTCTAGAACTCCTTGATGATGAATCAAATCCTCTTAAACTGTTAACTATCAAGAATAGTCTCTGGCTTCAACACTTTGGTCATTCAAATATGTTATATGCTAGAGCTACTAGAGCTATCATTAATTATACACCTATTAGTGAGTACTGACTAAGATTCTTCCCTAGAGAAGAATTCATGTGCCCATGTAGTTTATGTCCTATTGAATCTAGACAACATATCTTACATAAGTGCAAAAGGTTCAACAACTACTGAAATCTTAGAAAAGATTTAATTGGTTACTTCTCACTATTTCTAGAATTTAACAGTAATGTCTTCTTCTTCAACTAGAGCATCATGACATCTACTAATATAAAGATTGCTACAGATTAATTTTTATTTTTGTTTCCTTTTACTTCATTTTTCTTTCTCTTTCTTTCTTCTATTTTATTTTATTTTATTTTCTTTGTCTCTTATTTTCATGTAGTTTCAGTCTTTATGTACATAGTTATGAAAGTAGCTATCATGGTTTGCCCTCATGCCCTATATAATAAATTGTTGATTTTAAACTAAAAAAAAGAAATATTTATACAAAATAGTGATGGTCTGTATGCAAGCTATTTTTATCATATAATCAAAACTTATATCTAGTAGGGCTATTATCTGTCATTGCAAATGTCAGGCTTATTTTAGAAGATAACTAATTATGTCACTATATTGATATGTTTGTATTTCTATGAATACTAATCTTTAAATAATATATGATATATTATTAGAAACTGTTTGATAAAGGCTTTTCAATATAAGTTTGATCATAGGAGTCCATTTCAGTTATTCCTAAGATAATATCTAGTAAAATATGTAGATACTGATAGTCTGATATCTCAGTAATCTATTGTCACTTTTGTACATCTTGTATATATGCAAATAGCCCTCATTTGGAACTTTCCAGTAAAATTTGGTTTGTGAGAATTGGTTTACTGGTTGTGAAGGTTAAATAAATTTTGTGATATTATTCCTTCTTTTATTTTAAACTCTGTTAAGAAGAGTTATATGCTTTTTAGAGTTTTTGAAGATTTTTCTAGAGCTTTTATTTTGTATTCTTAAAATTTTCCTTATATTCCTATATATTCTCTTCTTAATTGAATTCCTTTTATTAAATAGAACCTCTTTTACTACTTTTCACTCTTCTTGACATTGAATTTGGACTTGTAATATTGAAGTAGCTTTTGTTTATTGATAGTGGGTTTAGAGTATGTTGTTAGCTTGTTTGCATGAAAGACTGGATACATGACATTGTACTATCTCATTCTTTCTGCTTCAAAACTGAGAGCTATTTTTGCCCACTTTAAAGCTTCTTATATATAAGATTATTCAAATTTTTGTTCTGCAACTTTTTAACTAATATTGGATCTGTTCATAGATTTCTACTACATTTAAAGACCTTTGTTTGTTTTTTCATGTTCTTGATTATTGTATGCAAACTCTGCACTTGATAGTAGGTCTGACCAGTTTTTAGGTTATTATCAATATAATACCTGAGATACTACTTCAATATCTAGTCTATATATTCTATCTGCTTATCTGTTTGGGTGATATACTATTGAAATTGTTAATTCTATTTCTAATAAACTACATCTCTTTCAGAGAATTTTAGCTAAGTGTTGTATTTTTTTATCTGAGATAATTTGTAGTAGCAATTTATGTAGAGAATAAACTCTATCTTTTAATAGTTGCACCATATTTTCAGATAAAAACTGAATATTGATAGAAATGAAATATATTCTTTTAATGAGCTTTTCAACAATAACACAGATAGTATTATAACTTTTGACTTGGGCAATCATAAGATTAAGTCCATAGAAATAATTTTTCAAGACTTATTAGGCACTACCTTATTAAGCATGAGTGGTCTAAAAGATTGCTGTGGGAAATTTTTCATTTGCTACTATATACTACAACCTATAATATATTTCTTGATTTTTAGTCACTAGTAATTTTCAGAGACAAATTCATAAGTTTTTTTATTTTTGATGTTCTAAAGATGACAAGTTATGGTATATCAGGACAATTCTGTAACGACCTTAAGCTTGAGCTCAGATTGCACTTAGGCAAAGACTTGAGGAAGTGAAAGGGATGAATATAAGTGGTAAAGCGTACCGATACATGTATCTAGCTATGCTATATATATGAGTAAGAAGGGGGACAGCATAGTATACATGAGTCCAAGAACATGACGAAGACAGGAGGAAACAATGAGGACTAGGTTAGGCTGTAGCACCTACTATATGAGGCGCTGACTGATACTACTTCAGTGCAGCCGATCGTTGACATCATGCCCTTTACCCATGTCCATGCAGCATCCTCAAGGTACCCATCATAACAATACCCCGTTTTCAAGATTCATGTCCACATGAATCATATCAAAACCTCCAACTCTCCTACCACATGAGTAGCAACGATTTTCTTGCTAGGACCAATGATTATTTGATCCCTGTTGTCGATGGCAATAAAGTACGGTTCATGTGGTGGTCCTCCCTGGTACATAGGTATTTGACAGCCATTCCTTGCTGTATCAGTATTTTTCTTCTTGTCTAAGAATGCTGTCGCTACCTCCTTCCAGAAATTCGGATCTTGTTCTTCTCTGGATTTAAGAGATTGATAATAGGGCGGTGGTCGAAAGATTCTGGTTTGCGATGGTGTCTTCACAAACTTCATGTATTTCTCGAGGTTGTTTATTTCATCGGATATGAAGCTTGTCGAGGATGATGATGTAGTGGATGAGGAAACCTCGTATGGTCATACTAGTATGACTTCTTCGTTTTCAATTGTTCCCCTTTCCTCTTGTTCTTCATCCATATATATTTCTTGAATTTCCTTGATGTTCGCTTCCACATATTCGTTTCCTTTTCCTTTGTATCGATCAAGTTCATCCGCCAACCTCCTCTGGATTTGGAATGCCCTATCGTCCATGTTGCTCTGAAGTAAGTATCGTATATCTTCTGCTATTTGAGTGATATCCGTCGCGTTCATGGTTCTATTGTTGATACTGGCCGTTAGAATAGTTCCTTCCAATTCCGCAATTGTCGTGCCCGCTTCTTCTGCTAACTTCTTCATGTCCTTTATTGCTCTTTGAACATCGATCATCGCCTCAACTCCTTTCAATGTTTTATGATACATCCTTGACCAGTCCTCTCGCTCTCTTTTCATCACTAATGCTTGATCCATGTTGTTGAGTTTTCGTGAGATATACGGGTTGGGGGAAGTGGGTGCCATAACAAAAGTGTTGTTGTTGGGGAAAGACATTGTAGAAGTGCTTCAGAATTCGAGTAATTTCTTGGGCTGTTGAAATGGGATTTACCCCCCCTCTTTATAGGATTTGACTCGAACTCCTTGTCCAATAATCTTCTATTGCCTGTTTTGCATGTGGCAACCCTGATTCTGCAATCCATTGGTCATGTTCATCCCCATAACCCTTCCAGTGTACCAAGTATTGCGTGCCTCATCCTCGTGTCCTGTGCTTCCGTACTTCTTCCACTTCATACTCCTCTTCCTCATTGATGATTGTTGGTGGTGGTGGTGGTTCCTTGTGTTGTCCTTTGAACTTCGGCTCCACACATCGTGTCAGAAGATTCTCGTTGAAGATGTTATGAATCATCCAGCCTTCTAGAAGTTCCAGTTGAAACGCTCCTGAACCAATGTCTTTCAAGATTTTAAAAGGTCCGTATCTTTTATTGTCTAGCTTCTTTGAGGGTCGATTTGACTGGATATTTTTGTTCTCCAGCCACACATGGTCGCCAACCTTCAAGCCTTGAGGATTCCTTCTCTTTTTGTCGAACTGTCGTTTCATGTTCTTCTGAGTTTCTTCCATTGCTTGTGCCGCCTGTTTCCAACTTTCCTGTAGCTTCTTTGCGAATTCTTCTACTCATGGCAGCTCCGTTTGTACCATGAGGTCTCCTTTCCAGGGGTGTCTTCCAAAATTTAGTTCGAATGGTGTTTTCCCTGTTGCCGCATGTTTCTTGTCATTGTAAGCAAATTCTGCTGCGGCCAACCATTCCATCCAGTCATCCTGTTGATAATTGATGTAGTGCCATAAGAACGTTCCTATTTCTTGGTTGACTCTTTCTGTCTGTCCGTCGGTTTGAGGATGATATGCTGTAGACAATTTCCTCTTGGTTCCCAATATTCTTGTAAGGTCTTCCATAAATTTCGACGCAAATTGTGGACCACGGTCGCTAAGGATCGTCTTGGGTATTCCATGTATCTTCCATATTTCGTCTCTGTAGATCTTGGCAACTCCTTCTGATGATAGATTTGTCATTGTCGCCTTTAGTCTGATCATTTTCGTAAAACGATCCACAACAACTAGTATGACGTCCATCTCATTTGATTTTGGTAATGGCCCTATCATGTCGATACTGATGTCCTGCCATAGTCCTTCTGGGATTTCCAATGGATGAAGCTCGCCGGCTCTTCTTTGATGTTGCACCTTATTCTGTTGACACTTTAGGCATCCTTGAACATATTTCTTGATGTCTTCCCTGAGTCCTGGCCACCAATACGTTCTCTTGATGAGTTCTTGCATCTTATGTTGCCCCGGATGTCCAACGTCTGCTGGGTCATGATGTACTTTCAGGATTTCTTCCTTGAGGTCCTTGTTGTTTGGAACATATATCCTCTCTTCCATGTAAACCACATCGTCTTCTTCCCATGCCAATCCATCTTCTTTCTGCATTGCTTGAATGACCTCCTTTTCCCTGGTGTTGTTTTTTCTAATCTTCTTGATTATATCATTTTCATCTCTTCTTTTCTTTCCGTCGAATACTTGAATTTCGCTTGTACTCTTCCTCGACCACATTTTATCTTTTAGGAGTTGTACATCCTTGTTGTCTTCTTTTGTATCCACTTGGTCTTTTCTTGAAAGAATGTCCGCCTTTGTGTTTGTCTTCCCGGGGATATGTCGTAAAATAAAATCATAATCCTGCAATTTCAAGTACCATCTTGCTTGTCGTCCATTTAATTTGTGAGGTTCTCGGAAATATTTCAGATTCTCGTGGTCCGTCCAAATTTCGAATGTTTCCGCTGCGTCCAGTAGATATTGTCTCCATTTTGCTAAGGCTTCCACAATTGCTAACAGTTCCTTGTCGTAGATCTCGTAGTTCCTTTCTGCTGGTTGCATTGTCCTTGTGCGTCATGGTACAGTTGCCTGGACATCTTGTAAACTTGATGGTGCCTTTTTTCCAATTGACTTCTGGATTATGTTTGACCAACCAGTCGTGCCCTAAGAACATGTCGGTTCCATTGAGATCCATTACTGCTGCTTCCAGAGTTTCCTTATGGCTGTTGATTTCAACTTCTAGAGGCGCCACCTTGGTCACCTCTCCATTCTTTGTTCCATCTGCATTGAATACTTCGAAAGAGAAATCAATCTTCTTGGTCTGAATTCTCTTGTCCTTGACCAATTGTTCATCGATTCCTATATGGGTGCATCTGGAATCCACTAGTGCCTTGACCTTTAGATTTTTTCCATTCTTTGTTTTGATTTGTGTTTGCACGTTCAATTCCCTCTTTCCTTTGCTAGCTCTGCGATTCGGAATAATATATTTGTTTTGGGAATTTACATGGGAGATCTCTTGTACCATGCCTACTTGAGATCTTCGCCAAAACCCTTCTCTTCTTCTTTGTCGTCTTCATTGTCCAATTCTTCCTGAACTTTCCTCTTCTTCATTATCTGCTTTCCTTTGCAGTCTTTGGCAATGTGCCCCTTCTTGTCGCATTTAAAGCAGGTCCTTGTTTCCCGTTCTTTCTTCTCCGATCGGCATTCCTTTGCCATATGTCCATACTTGTTGCAGTTGAAGCACTTAGGCTTCCCATCTTTGAAGTTGTCGTTGGACTTCCCAATGTCCATTGGTTGTCCTCTACCACCATATGTGGTTCCTATTCCCGTCTTGTAGTCGTGGCGTCCTTTGGTGGATTCGTATCCTTGTCCTACTGATGTGATAGCTACCTTCCACTCCTTGAGTGTTTCAGGCATAGCTATTGGTGGATATCCTAATATTGTTTTGATGATATCGTGTCATACGTTCTTCTTCAACAGAAAGATGGCGTGGAGTTCATCTGTGTCTGCCTTCATGGCCAGTGCTTCAAACTCTATTATGAAGTCTGCTGTGTTTCGTTTTCCCTGCTTGAAGGTCTCGATTTTCCACTCGGCATCTGCTGCCTTGGACTTGTCACTGAACATCGTCTTGAATTCCTTCACAAATTTGTCCCAATCCTGGGTATCATTGTCTTCATCAAACTCGTTGAGTTTCTTCTGTGTGTATATTCCTGCTACACCTCCCCTGAGGCGAGCTAAAATTGCTGTGATCTTGTCGTCTGTTCCGTTGACTCTGTTGCTCTTAAGGAATAGTCTGATTCCTCTCCACCAGTCTTCAAATTTAGACCGGTCTCCATCGAACCACCCTGGGTCCGGTACCATACTCTTAGGCAATCCTGCCTGGACGTTCTCGCTAGCTGCTATGGCTCCTGGTGCTGGTGTTCCTGACATCTCTGTGTCTGTTGGTTCGTACTCGTTGGTTGAGGCTTCTTCGTTGATCTGTAGAGATCCTAGTCATTCTGATAATGCTTCTACGTCATCTGTTCTTCTAGAACTCGTTTTGTCTTCTCGACAGAATAACGCTGTCTCGTTTCGTCCGTAGGTTCGTTCTTCTGCACCTCTCTTGCAAGGTGAGCTCGTCGACGCTTTACCAAATGTAACGACCTTAAGCTTGAGCTCAGGTTGCACTTAGGCAAAGACTTGAGGAAGTGAAAGGGATGAATATAAGTGGTAAAGCGTACCGATACATGTATCTAGCTATGCTATATATATGAGTAAGAAGGGGGACAGCACGGTATACATGAGTCCAAGAACATGATGAAGACGGGAGGAAACAATGAGGACTAGGTTAGGCTGTAGCACCTACTACATGAGGCGCTGACTGATACTACTTCAGCGCAGCCGATCGTTGACATCATGCCCTTTACCCATGTCCATGCAGCATCCTCAAGGTACCCATCGTAACAAATTCTTATATCTCAGATTGTCATCCATACTCTTGGAGATTGTCAAGCATGGTTCACGCTGGAGGTGGAAGTCTGCAAGATAGACTTGTGGAATAATCTTAGATTTAGCTTATGTGCTGCACTATCTATTTGCTGCATGGTCACAATTTCTGATGAAAGGAAGAAGTCCAAAATGGAATGAGTACTAATTGGTATTTTGCTGTTGAATACTGGGGATTAAGTTTAATAGAAGTTATCTTTGTTGATTATTAGACTAGAGAATTACAGTGTAACTATTAGTCTTATATATAGGTGTGTACTATAGGAGATATTCAGGGTTTCTGTCACAAACTTCATTCAGCTTGTATCTCTACAACCGGTGGACCGATTTTCACAAACTAAGTTGTGCTGGAAAGCCCCAAATGAGAGCTATCCGCACATATGCGGGATGTACAAAAGCAACAACAAACGACTGAGATATCAGGCCATCAGTAGCTGTAAAAGCTTTGTCTGCTAATATCTCATGAACGGCTGAACGGATTCGCACGATTGAACTTGTGTTGGGAAGTGCTCATCAATTCGTTTCCAACGATATATGATGCATCTCAAAGCGACAAGTATTGGTAGAGATACAAGCATATCAATGTAGTGACATAACTAGTTACCTTCTAAAATTAGCCTGACAGCTGCTATGACAGCTGACAGCTCCCATCAGGTACGAGTTTTGATCATGTGATGGCAACAGCTTGCGCACGGACCATCACTCTTTTATATATATACCTCTGTGTCTGAGGGCTAGACCTCAGACTTAACAACGTCAATTATTCCTGTTGATACTTTTCATCATCTGTCAGTCATCATACCCTTATACTGAACCTCTGAAACACTATTCAGCCCCAGTATCACAACCAGTGAGTATCTTATTTGTGATAGTTTCAGTGGTATAGCTCCTATTGTCCCAACTGAAGATTTCAGTATTGAGATACTGATAGGAGTATCTCTGTCATGGAAGATGGAATTTCCAGATTGTTGCACCACTACTACACAGATGTATTGCAAGGAAGGTGGCCACTGTAAGAGGTGGGCTTTTAGATTAGATGTTGATAAGAAGTATCACTGCAGAAATGTGTTTTCCAGATGAGTGGACTTGACATATGACAGAGATATATAATTTTCTTCTATAAGTCTATTCTTGTAGTTCTAGTTTTGACTGAAGAAGTAACTTTATCTGGTAAGAGTACTGTCTTGATCTCCTTTAAGATTATGTCATTATTATTAAATGGCTCATGAGAAGCCTCTAGTGTATTGATTGTAAAGAACTCAGATTTTGAGTAGTATCTGGTTTATATTGTGGTAATTACTAACCAAGATGGTCAATATCATACTAAGTAAACTTATGAGCAAAGTATCTCATGGAAATCACAAGAGAACTTGACAAGGAGTCTCCAATGTATTGCTATCTTATTTATACAAATTTTTCATAGTCTATGCTAACAATAAATAGCTCTATCCTAAAATCCATATATTGTCCATGAGTACATCATGAGATTAACATTTTGTAAGCATACACCTTGACATTATTCTTTCTAGTTCTTTTTATAATGTTCTAGGCTTATGATATAATGTCATGTGCCTCTTCATTGTTTAAAATAAAACAAAAAGAAAAATCAAATCAAAGAAAATAGATTAAAATAAAATAAAATAAAATAGAGTTCAAGTATACCATGACAGTTTATATTATTAAGGTCTATTCTCACCTTATGGTCTACTCTTCAGGACAAGAGGTCTTTGGCTTGTATTATCTTTTCTATTTTATAATAGAGTACATGATCAAAACAGGTTAAATAAAGAGCTTATTTTGCTTATCTCTTGGTTAGCTTTTGAGCTGCCTTGAAGAATGTAAGGGTTTGATGATCTAATAAGATCTCAATTTATATAGATGTTTTTCCAAATGATGTTAATAATGATATCCTTCTAATTCTTAGATTATTGCTGGTAACTATTTGTTATATATTTTATAGTTCCTTTTATGTATATTCAATAACTTTAAGAGAAGAATCTGAATACTGTATTATAATAGCTAGTGATTTTGTGATAAGACTGCTTCAGTAGCAAATTTACTTATATCTGTAGATGATTTGAAATATTTTTCATTATTTGGTACTCTTAGAACTGAAGCTGTTATAAAGGCTTTTCCAGCACCTCAAGAACATTTTGTTGCTCTATTCTTCAAGTCCAAATACTATTCTTTTTTGCCAAGTTGAAAAGTAACTTTGATATCTTGGCAAAGTATATCAGAAACTTACAAATAGAAATTTGCAATGCCTAAGAATATTTTGTACTTTTTGATGGTATTGGCCACTCCAGAACTTTTCTAAGTTCTTCATCAATCTATCTGTTTAGAGAGATTCTTTCTAGTAAAGAGATTAGATAGACCTTTATTAGTTTGGAAAGCATTACATCTTTTCTAAACTCAATTGCATGGACATACAGTCCTTTGTCATGATATTCTCTCTAACTTGGTTTTTGAGAACACATTTCCACACTCATGTAATCAATTTGATACATATGCTTTTTAGGTCTTTATATCCTCATAATATAAGTTTCTATACTAGTCTTGATTGCTGAGTAGAGTTGTAATTATCATTGCCTAGTAGTAATTGCCTGAGTTAGTTGTATCTGCTTAGTAAGATATATAGTTGTTGGGGTCTTTATCTCCTATACTTTCCAATGAAGGTAATACACCAATATTTAATTCAAGGTGAAACTTATTAGTATCTGCTTCTACATCTTGTATTTTATAGGCTTTATAGGCATATATATCTGGGCATCTAGTAAACTTCTATTGGTCTTTCTGCTGGTTAATTTTGGACTATATTTGTCCAAGTATAAATATACAGTCATTATTCTTTTTTTCAAAGAGATGTTAAGTTGTCTTGTAAAATCCAATTTCTATATAAGTTTAGACATATTTTATTATTTATCCTATCTTGTTAGAAATATTATCCATATTAAATATTCTATATGAGTTTGCTAGTTTCATATTTTCAGGTTATTATTTTCCACAAAAACTTTGTCAATAAGGTTTATGGTGGCTTCCAAATCAACTAAAGCCTTGGTCTGTACTTTGTTTACTGTATACCCAAAGTATAATTAGAGTTTTCTTTCAAGAAGGTTTTCTTATTATATATATCATTATAAGACTCTAGTACTACTTCTGAAATTTTCAAGCTAATAGAAGATACACTTTTCTTTAACTATAGATCATAGACATTATTCTTTACAGTTCTAATGGAAAACCCAAGTTGGGGTTTCTTTTTTCCTTCCTTATTAGAATACTGTTAAAGTAGCTGGGTAGTAACACTTCAGGAAGAATCTAAGACTATATTTTCTATAAAGTATTGTACAGTCCATTATAATCCAGTAGAATAATGCTGATATAGCTAGAAAATGATAATACTGGCCACATAGTTAGAAATAGCAAATGGAGATATTTCAAATATGTACTAAGGTACTTGTCAAGTTCACAAATGGTGGACTTAGTTTTTCTCCATTTTAATTTTAATTTTCATTTTCATTTTGTTTTATTTTCTTATTTTTCTATTTTTAGAACATAGGGTTAGGGTTAGGTCACAAGACACAGAGAACAAAGTAGAAGGATCTAGAACAAATGACATCATATAATATGGACATCACATGTTGACCTCATGTTCTACACATGGTTGTTTAGAGTAGGATACACAGTAGTGAGCACAGACCATCAGTAGTAGTATATAAGGTAGATTAGTTTGTAAGGAGATCTCTATTAAGTTCTCTTATATTACTCAATACAAGAGTTGATCTTTTGACCAACCCTAAGAACCTAAGCTCATAACAATACTGGTATAGAAACTGGTTAGAGGTGTCAAAGATATATAATGGAGTCTGAGTATGGAGATTGCCTGAGTTGGCACAAGAAAGTCTGCCCCAAGTTTTGTAAGAGAAAGTTTGTAGGTATATGAAAGTCTATAACAATTAATACTAGAGTTTGCGACTTTGGACTTGTCACTTGTCTCCTAACAGGTACTAAGATTGAAGATATCCTCATTGAATGTGCTATTTGTATTAAATTTCTTAGGTAGGGTACCTAGTTTATCATATTCCTCCTTTTAACAGTTTTAACAGTTTTATCAACTATATCTTGAATAACTGATTTTTATTTTTGAATCAGAAGGAGATGTATTCCAGAAAGAACTCATTTGAGTTTGTTTGTCTTTATTGCCAGTTTTTAACAAGATATTGTATTATGTAATCTTGTCTTCAAAATCTTTATCTTCACACATTTGGCAGTTTTTACAAATCTCTTTCTTTTTTCTAACTTCATCTATGTCTATTGTATTCAGATTTTCTTTTCTCTTTCACTTTTTTCTACACTACAATTTGAACCAAAGATTACACTTTAAGTCTTATAAGGCTTTATTAACAATTTGACATGGTTTTTCAGGAGTTTTGTTTATATTCTTATAATAAGTGTATTTCACAACTTATCTGGAACAACTTTCTTTAATTTGTTGATATGCACCTTGTTTATATAGTTTTTGCCCAAAGTAGTATTAATTTCTTCTAATACTCCCTCCTTGTTATCTCTTTGTTCATAAATTTGTTATTCTTGAGCAAAGTTGCTTTAAGAATCCAACTCTACTTTGTTTGTAAATTTTTATAGATTGACATTTTACTTGATTAGTATGGACATTTGAGTATGTTTTCAAGAGATAAAAGAATAGAAACATCAATTTTAGCCTCTTAATACCATTTTTATACACTAGTACTATTCTAATAAAATGTTTAAGGAATAGAAATTCTTCACTTTTGATAAAGTTCACAGATTCCTAGTACTCTAGCTTTTAAATCACTATTACTAAATTTATATGTTACATGTCTAAGTAGATATCTAAAATTAAGGCTTAATAAGAAAAAACACTTGGAAGAACAAATATGACAGTGAAAAAACAACATTGGTGTTTAAATGGTAGGCATAGCTTAAATGGCAAGTGTGAACACAATATCTCTATTTTAGCAGATAAAATGTGTAGATAGAAGAATAAAAGGTGTTCTTTCATATGATGTGAATCTTAATAGAGGAGAGTTGACATCATATCCAGTTTCTCTCACTGGCTAATAAAGAAGAAGTATCAGATCTCAATGTAATTTCAGCTATACTACAAGAGTTATCAGAAATGTGTTATACAGACTTTAGGTTGCTCAGATCAGCTTGCTATTAAAAACATCCAAAAGATATCTCATAGCTGAGTAAGACACAAAGTTTCCTCACTAAACCTGTTCCTAGCTCAGAAGGAGCAGACCTCTCTTATATCTGATGGTAGGCAAATAAGAGATTAGATTAAGGCTATCCTAAGACTGCTTCCAAGGTTAAAAACAAAAATTTTTCTCCACAAGAACTTAGCTCTATTACAATAGCTTTGTTCTGAGACACTAACTGGGTATAGGGTTAAAATAGAAGTAAACTCTGCTATGGAAAATAGGTTATTTATAGAGATGGACTTTGACATATAACAAACACAACAGATAGAATTTCCATTCTTTCCATCTAATATTCCTAAAATGGATTCATTCAATTACAGCTAGTTAACAGTCTAGATAATACTTAGACATCAATTATACAGTTATATCAAACTTGGACTGTAACTTTACAGTTTTATATAGTCAAAAAAAACTATATTTTAGAACAATGAGCCTAAGCTATTTATACACTAGAGTATTGAACTGAGTATATTTTAGGATTTTCCTAGAGTTTTGAAACATACTCCATACTTTCACTCTAGTTATCTTAGCATTTATTGTTTATAACTATATTAACACAATCACTCTATAATTGAGTTAGTAATATTCTGTCTGATTGGAATAGACCAGTAGAGTTCTTGGGATAGTTATCATCTTTGGGAAATCTTATTCTACTCTCTTAGGTTTTTTCTAGAGATGAGTTATATTGTTATAGTCTTTATTCAACTTGTATTTCTACAACCAGTAGACTAATTCTCACAAACCAACTTTTACTAGAAAGTCCCAAATGAGGGCTATTTGCACATATACAAGATGAACAGAAGTAACAACAGATTACTGAAATATCAGACTATTAGTAACTACAAGTTTTATTTGCTATTATCTTAGAAATGACTGAATGGATTCCTATGATCAAAGTTGTGTTAAAAAATGCTCATCAAACCATCTCTGATGATATATCATATATTATATATGTTAGAGTTGCAAATGTTGGACTAAATTTTATTTTCCTTTTTTTTATTTTCTTTTTATTTTCATTTTATTTTTATTTCTATTTTATTTAGGGTTAGGGTAGAGTATAATATCACATGTTAAATGACACTGTTACAGTAATGGTCACATGATTACATGATCATGATAGAACATGGTGGAATGTTCTGGAATAATAATGTTATACAATATGCTTAATATATAAATCTTATAGTTTATACATAGTATTTAGGGTAGGCTAGATGCAGTAGTGGCATAGACCATATAGTAGAGTATATAAGATAGACAACTGTGTACTAGGAACTCTATCAAGTTCTCTTGTAATTAACCCAATCTAAGATTACTCTTCTAACTTTAACTCTAAGTCTTAAGACGTAATAATATGAAGATCAGTATTTATAAAGATACAAGTATATCAATATAGTGACATAATCAGTTATCTTCTAAAATTAGCCTGACATCTGCTATGACAAATGACAGCCCTACCAGGTATGAGTTCTAATCATGTGATGGAAATAGCTTGGTATAGACTATTACTATTTTGTATAAATTTATGTCTTAGGTTTAATTCTTAGACTTAACAATATCAATTATCATCCATTAATTATCATCCTAAACTTCTGAGAGTGCACCCAAGATTCAGATATCATAAATAAGTGAAGTAGTTCATTTTATGATACATATAGCATATCTTATAAGAACAATATGTTGTAGACACAAGCCCTTAGAGTTGGACAAGTGAATAAACCTTATACCGGGTTGATACAAGAGAACTCGATAAGGAGCTCCTACTCTATCTACCACTGTATATATGTTTCTGTCCTGGTCCATGCTACAACATTATATTAAGTCCATGCTTCACCCTCATGTCCTATTACTCATCCACATGTGTTTTCCATAAGGCCACCATGCTTCCTACATGTGCCCTGACATTATACCTTTAATCTCCGCTATACATGTGCACACCATGTGTACACCATGAGGAACCCATGTCCCTTGATGTCATCTCCTAACCCTAACTCCAACTCTAGACTCTTCCCGATCCTTCTAGACCCTAAGTCCTTCCAGACTGCTCTAGACTCTATCACATGACTTCCAGGTCACGTGCCTATCTCCTAACCCTATGTCTGTTGTAGACTAATAATTATAATACTTATATATGTCCGGCTAACCCTAACCCTAGCCAAAGTCTGTCCACACTCTCGTCTTATAACACAATATAACTTAAATTTTCCCTGGAGTTTTGAGATGTCTTCCACACTTCCACCCAGTCATTCTAATATACAGTGGAGAGCTAAGTAGAGTGAAAATCCAGTTTTATTAGTCAACAATGTATAAGCCATATAGATAGTTTTGAGTAATGGTTCACATCACTTTTTACTTGTGTGTCAAGAATAGGGAGTCAGAAAGGGGAAAGACTGGATGGATCATTCCTCAAGTGGATATCTATGATCAGTCACACAGAAAAGAGGTCAGACCAAGCTATGGAAAACTTATCTGGGAGATGAATATGGAAATCCATGAGTTTGGATAAGTATCTAGGCTGTAGATCAAGCTTGGAAGCTTATCTGTGGAGTTGGTAACATGATCTCAGAAGATGTCCTTGGCCTCAACTTATGTGTTGTGTTTACTGTCTGTCACATGGTTATAATTTTGGATGATAAGGTAGAGAAAAGTGAGAGATAGTAATCAGTCTTAGTTGGAGTCTTAGTTGAGGCTTAGTCAATATCCAGACTAGGGACTACAGAGTATCTACTGGGTCTTATATACTGAGTCTGTAGTTGGAACTGTGGCTAAGGCAGTAGTAGTGTAGGGTATAACTAAGGAGACATTATAGAGACAGTTTCTAGGATATAGGGCAACCAGGAGTCTAGGTGACAAGTTACCAGGAGGTGAAACATGAGAGATTGATCCATGTGTGAATGATTATGGATGCAGAAGTACACCTAGCTGTGGTTAGAGATCTAATTGGAAGTCAGGAAGTGGAAGTCTTGGAAGTCAGTCTATGACATCATGCCTAAAAAGCCCTTTCTTTTGACAGTAGAAAAGGCTTATCTTGCCCAAGTCACAGTTCATGGTTGTTTTCAAAGGTCTTTCCATCATGAGGGAGATTAACAATTGGGTTTTGAAGGTGATTCTTGAATCATAAATGTT
>JAJOHK020000039.1:0-54511 GCA_022457215.2 Leucocoprinus gongylophorus
TTCCCTAGCCCCAACTGTGCACTCGTATACACGTTATATACCTTAACAAAGCCAATTTTCGTGTCAAGAAGCCATTACAAAAGGACTCAGCAACTATCTCAAGTATGTGGAGAGGAATAGCAAGTAAAAGAAACTCGAAGTTTCAATGCCATTGTTTGTGACATACCAGATGTTGTGTATACTTACTAGGGCACTCTCCTGATTATACTGCCATGGTGAGAGCATATCCCTGTCTGTTGGAAGAAGCACCAAAGCCAGAATTGCACAGTGTGGACAACTGATGGCTTATTCCGAGAGGTAGCTGGCAAGGCAGGAGCAGTGGAGATTTCACAGCAATGGAAGACAAATGCATCCAGTTCAAGTCAACCTGATGCATGCAACTCTGGTACAAGCAGCATATGACGACTTATAACATATCAAATTATTGGTACCTTAGGTAGAGAGCTTTAGGGGTTTTGTTATGACCTTAGCTTAGAGCTCAGGTTGCACTTAGGCAAAGACTTGAGAAGAAGTAGGGGAATTGTATAAGTGGTAAAGTGTAAAGAATACAGAAGTATCTCTACACTATATATATGTGAAAGCCATGAGGGAATTGTCCATAGTACATGAGTTTAAACAAGTCATAGAAACATGAGGATGGAGTGAGGATGTGGCATCTACTACATGAGGCACTGACTGAGACTACTTCAGCACAGCTGATCATATCATTATTACCCTCTACCCTAGTCCATGCTGCATCCATGAAGTATCAATTGTAACAGGTTTTGTAAGTAGGGTTAATAAGGGGAAGGAAGTAAAGAATGAATTATCTGTTGAAATTGGCCTATAAGAGGCTAGTGTTAAGCATGGTTTACACTTCAATCAAAAGTGTATGAATGTCATACAGAAGAGGTGTGGATCAAGTACAAAGAACTTATCCATAGACTAGGTGTGGACAATAATACTTGGCTTTAACTTATATATTGCACTTGCTACAATATTACATAGCTACAATTCAGAGAAAAATATAGAGAATGAGTAGCAAATGTTTGTAGAATACAAGGTAACAGTATAAGATATTCATGCTCTCATGAACAGAATTTTTTAATATTCCTATCTTCTAGAAAATATACTGTTGCCATCTTTTTTTGTTGGACTGATGATAAAGCTATGATCAAATTCCACTATATTATGAATCAGTGTCATATAATAACCCAACACCATCTGCTATCCATCTCAGATAGCAACCAATATATTGAATCCAAGTGTTCTCTTCTAGTATATATTATTTTTACATTCCAATTACTAATCACTCTACAGACAAACCCTTTTCTAACAACAACCTCCTTTTGGTAACCAACAAACCCAGGGTGTCAGAGTCAAAGATAGTGGACTTCATTTTTCTTAATATAATTTCTCATTTTCATTTTCATTTTCCTGTTTTTTTTTGAATCAATAATTTATCACACAGTACACAGTAATAGTCTATAGTAACTACACAAAGTAACTACTTAAATAAGGATTAAAGAAATAGAAAGAAAAGAAATAGAAAGGCAGAAAAAGAAACTAAGTAAGAAGACATAGTATCTATATTGTCATATCAACTATGAAGTTAAACCTACTGAATATCTTCTTGAAAGTAGAAAGTGCTATGATTGGATTCAAGGAATGTAAGAATGTCTTTAAGGGATTCTTACTTTGGGTTTCATGACTTTTGATATCATTTACAATTATATTAAATGTAAGATCTTATTTCAATAAGAGAATTGCCACATGGGCATACAAACAATTCATTAGGGAAAAATCTTAGCCTGTATTTGCTAATAGAAGCATGGTTAGTAATGAGTCTTGTGATATTACCATTAATACCTTATGTCTTATAAGTGGTTACTTTATAGGCAACATGTGTTGGTGTTGTTTTATTTCTATCTCATTTATCTGTTATACCCTGTTGTATTCTCATATATGATCAGTCAGCACCTCATGTAGTAATAGAGACTTTCTCATATTTTTCTCATTTCTTCCTCAAGAATACCTTATATATAACTTATAGTTAATAGATATATATAGCTGTAGATACTATCTTATATCCTTATGCTTTACCAATTGACTCTTTTCCCACTTTTACTCAAGTTTTTGCCTAAGTTACAACCTGAGCCAAGCCAAAGTCATAATATTTGGTAAAGTGTTATCAGGCTTATCTTACAAAAGGAGAATACATAGTGGTTAGGCCACTAGAATATCATAATGGTTAGGCCATTAAAGAACTATCAGAACTACTTTATAGTGGAACCATAGGCAGACAGTTAAACTGTCAGAAGAAACAGCAACACAGATTATAGCAAGAAATACTATAGATAAAATAGAGAACAGAAACCAATTATTGTAGTAGAATTCACAGACAAACAAGATAGCTTGACAACATCAAAGAACAAACATTGAGGCATTAGAAGAAATACTTAGATTATTAAGGATCACCAAAAAATATATCTTAGATAAAAACAAAACTACAGAACTAGAGACACCAGAGAATATGCCAACAGAATCAGTACTAACACTAGCAGTATTGGAATAGGCAGTAATGTCAAAGAGTATGGTTTCAGATCCATGGTAGTTTGATGGTGACCAGATAAAATTTAAAGACTGGTGAAGGGAAATTCACTTATTCCTCAAAAGTAATAGAGTTATAGCAATCAATAATAAGATAACTATAGTGTTAGCCCAAATTAAAGAGGTATTGCAGAAATATATGCACAAAATAAGATCAATCAAATAGAAGGAAAAGAAAATACTTAGGATTGAGATGAATTTGTTAAAGAAGTCAAGATAGCATTTAGTGACAAGAGTAAGACAGCAGATACCAAGTGAAAGATCAAGACTTTTCAACAAAGAAAGAAACACATTGCAGATTTCATGATAAAATTTGAAGTACTAGCTATAAAGATAGAGACAGATAATATACATGCAATTTTCTTATTGAAGAAGAATATCAGAAGTAACATCATCAAGATGATATTGGGATATATACCCATTACAGCACTAGAAACATTGAAGAAATAGAAGGTAGCAATTATATTAGTAGAACAGAGATACAAGTCTACAGAGAGTAGATATGATTACAGAACTGGAACAGGAATAACCTACAGAGGGAGAGTAACACTTATAGAGATTGGAAAGTCCAAGGATAACCACAATAAAGATGGGAAGCCTAGGTGTTTCAATTGCAATGTATATAGACATATAATAAAAGACTGCTAGAAAACAAAGAAGAAGAAAAAGACAAGAAAGTGTTACAAGTGCTACAAAGTGAAACATCTTGTAAAGGACTGTAGATTAGGGCAAAAATAAAGAATAGAAGCATACAAGAAGATTTAGGTAGTGAAGATAATAATAACTAAAAGGGTTTTGTTAGAGGTTTAGAGTAGGCATGATATAATGAACCTCTATATATAGTAAATCTCAGAATCAATATATTATTCTGCATTAATAAGATAATAAAGAGAGGAAATTAAACATGTACATAAATGTCAAGATATTCAATAGAAGAGAACTATATTTAAAAGTACTGGTTTACTCTGTTTGTACCTATACTGGAATTGATAAACAACTGGTAAAGAAAGAAAAAATCAAGATGGAACCAATGAACAGGTCATTCAAGATTTTTAATGCAGATGGAACCAAGAATAAATAAGTTATACAATTTGCACTATTGGAACTGGAAATTAATGAATATATGGAACAGATTAACACAGTGGTTACAAACTTAAATGACATGGACATGTTTTTAGGATACAACTAGTTAGTTAAACACAATCTAGAAGTAAATTGGAATATAGGAATTATATAGTTTACAAGATGTTCAAGGGAATATAAGACAAGATATCAGGATATTATTTTTATGTCAAAAACATGAAGACTACAGCCAATGGATGACAAAGACAAAGGATAATAGGAAATAGGAAAGAAATAGGACCTAGCTAACCCAGAGAATTTACTAGAATACATTTGACCATTCACCTATTTATTCAACAAAAAGAAATTTGAAAAGTTGCCAGAACAAAGAGAATAGAACTATGAAATAAATCTAATGAAAAATGTTCCAAAAAAAATTGAATGCTAAGGCTTATATGATAACAGTCAAAGAAGATAAAGTGCTAAATCAATAGCTAGATAAACAACTCAAGGCAGAATTAATTGTAGAATCTAGTTTATAATATGTAGTACTATACTTTTATATTCCAAAGAAAGAAGGATCACTATGATTAGTATAGGTGTTATGAGATGCTCTGGACATGAACAATTTTTATTTTATTTTATTTTATTTTCTGACTTTATAGGGATTTTGTTTTCTTTTTCTTTTCTTTTTGGATGATGAAGAGGCACATGACACTGCAGTCATATGACATGTCACATGATGTGATGTCATAGGCCTAGAAGGTGGTGGAAGAATCTAGAAGATGATGTCAAGGCATATGTATACAACATGGTGACCTTGAGGTGAACATAAGAAAGTAGCATGAACCATGAGAACTTTGTATAAATAAGATTCTAATTAAGAAGAGGCTCCTTGTTGAGTTCTCTTGTGAACTACCCACAACATATCCACCTTGAGATTTACTTACTTGTGCTATCATTTGTTATTGTGATAAGTGGTTGCTATAACATCTAGTCTGCTACAGTAATACTATAGTTATTTAGTTAATTATAGTTGCAGACATTGATCAGTCAAGTATATAGACTATGTGTTTAGACCACTCTACTATAGTATATATGGTAGTAATATAACAGTAGAATGTCTTACTCAAATATTATCTGGAGTTTCTAAATACTTGGAACTCCTCAAGTAAGATTAATTCTCTTACACAATTTAACACTAACATTGCAAATATTAACATTACAATAACTTACCTTTTAGAGATCACTCAAGACTAGTTTGAGGTAAGCCACAACTAGGAAATCTTCCAAGATTGACTTTTATATCAAAACCAGTTTGTTAATAAACTCTACTAGTATTTGAGTCCTTTAGACCCTATAAATAAAGTTACAAAAATACTAGATAATCTTCATATAAAGCTTAGTGATAAGATTTCTACTTATAATGTAAACTTCATATACTATGTCTCCTAACTTAGATGAGATAATAGTGTTTTTGTTATAGTATGCTTTTTTTAAAATAAAATCAAAAATTTATTATATGGAGCATATAGGCAAACCATGGTAGCTACTTCATAATTAAATATATTAAGACACACACTACATGAAGAGCAAAAATAAAGGGAAAAGAAGAAAAACAAAGAAGAAAGAAAGATAAGAAAGAAAAAGAAAAGAAAAATAGAAGGAAAATTAAAAGCAGAGAAAGCATTACTGTTAAATTCAAGGAAAAGCATAAAGTATGCTATTGAATCCCTCCTTGGATTCCAATAGTTGTTGTATCTTCTACATTTATAAAAAATGTAACACCTAGATTCAATAAGATAGAGACCACATAGGTACTTGAATTCCTCCTGGAGGAAGAATCTAAGTCAGTATTCACCTATTGGTGCATGATTAACAATTGCTCTTGTAGCTCTTGTACAGAGTGAATTAGAGTGACCAAAATATTTAAGCTACTGTCTACCTTTAGCAATTGACAGTTCAATCAGTTTTGAGTTATTATCTAGTAGTTCTAGAAAGTGTTATTATTTATCATCCAAACCTTGGAAGTACATTTTCCAGCTGTTGAGAATGTTGTTGTATTCATTTTTCCTGCTAAAATCTCATAATGATTTGCATGAATAGATGGAAGTAAGATCAAAATTTTTTGTTTCTTTATCAACTATAGCATAGAGAGACCACTTGTAGCTGCTTGGGCAGTCCCAGAATTCAATGAAGTTATTGCTATTATACTCAAAGAATTCCTTGAGTTTGCAAGAAATAGCTGATGAATAGATCAGATAAGGATGCAATGATGAATCAAAAATTCTCTTGGTAGTATAGATGAAATATGTGATGACAGCAATCTGATTAATGTTGGGAATATGAGTAGCTTGGTTAATTTCATATCTTATTGCAAAAAGTTCTGCTTCAGTGAACATAACATTCACTATATAATAAATAGTCTTGATGACTAGACTGTCATGAGCATACATAAGCTATCAAAGTGACAACATAGTTCTTTATACTAGCATCAAATACAACAACTACCAAATAGAGATTTGTTAATGCTTGGAGAATAATGTTGTAGAGTTTGTGCAACTGATTCTTTTTGCTTTCCCTATCCAAAGAATGAAAAGAGAAACAATTAGGAAAATTATCTGATGAAAATTTACAATTAAGTGGAGAAAAAGAGGGAATGATCTTGTTAAACCTATTATCCATGTCCACAATTGAACCTCTGATATTTACTTGTTGTTTATGCATGAGCCTTCCCAGTGATAGTTAGTAAGCTTCTATATCATTCATAAGTCTTGTTTCCAAAAGTAACTTTATAATATGATTAGCTGGCAAAGTATATGCTCTGAGGTGAAATTTATCATTTAGTTTTTGAAGGTGAAGGTGGATTGGGAGGAAACCTATGATGGCCTCAATACCTGAGAATGGATAAGTGCAGAATACTCCTAGATCCATAAAGCTGCTCTTCTCTGCATACTCCTGAGCACTTTAAGAGAATAAAAGCTTTGTTTGAGTTGGGATGAGGCCCCTCAATAAATTTCCAAGCATTTTCATACACTTAATTGTTAATATTGCTTTATTGGCATAAAAGTCAACATGTTGTTGAAATATCAACTTTCTGTCAAAACTGAACCCAAGATAACACCATGTGTTCTTGATTAAAGGATAGGACCTCCTAGTATTTTGAGGTCTAGTGGTGGTGGATCAAAAATGCTATGTAATTTGGAAAAGTGAAAGATCTTCCTGCATTCTATAATCAGTCCAAATTTTTCAAGAAGAGAAGTGATAATACAATAGCTATAGAAAAGGTTTGAATTTGAAACCATCAAAGATTTTTTTTGTGCAATAAAAAGATTATTGTCTACAAAAGAAAGGATAGAAACTGGAATTTTTAGATTTTTTAGCTGTTTTTCAAAAATATAAAGAAGCAAAGAAAGATATAAAGCAGAAAGAACAGGAGAGAAAGCAGATCCTTGAGCTACTTCTACATTGATCTTAAAAGAAGAAGACGAATTATTCCAGAAATATCTGGTTTTTCTATCTACTAAGTAATCTTGAAAGAATAATGAAACTTTAGGGTCAAAACTAGCTTTGAGAAGTATTAAAGAGAGAAGTTGGTAGTTCAGCAATAGAAAAAACTGAACAATGTTGAAAGCTAATATGCTGGTGAACAAGTTTCTAATTCATCCTATATGAATGAAATAGATAAGTATAACTTCTACATCTATGGTGGATCATTGTTTTAGACCTCCTAGTTAACACTAATAAACAAAATTGTTGGAAATTAACTGAAATTGCAATCTTTCCCCAATAACTTTCTCAATTAATTTGCCAATTGTGTTAAGCAAAACAATAAGTCAAAAAGTCATCTTTTTTTTCTCTTTAACCACCATCTTGCATAGTAGTGCCTATTAGAAACTTTGGGAATAAATCTTCTTTTACTTCAGTAACTTATACTTCAACATTCAACATGATTCTTTCTTGTGATATGGATATAATCATTGACAATGTCATTGATTTGTTCAAGAAGAATTGTGACAATTATGATGAGGTGAGAGGTCACATAATAGCATCTAACACATAAAGTCCTAGGACTCCATCCATGTCCTTAAGTGAATGTGATGAGGATTATGCAGCCAGAGTCCAGTGTGAAAGTAACAACATAGTAGAAGATGACTAGATTGTCCCATCTGATAGCCCACAGCTAGAATATACTACTCCAAATAGCTAGGATAATCAAGTCAGCAAGATGACTGACTATACCATTAACACAGGGCAACAATGTGTTAAATGCAATATACCTGCTCTCAACAACAATATGGCCAACAACGACAATGTGTTCAATATACAATTGTAATATGATATCCAGCAAGCTCTAGACTTGGAGTCTTGGGATGGTAACTTTAGAGCTATTTTGCTCCATGTATCTATAGAATACTTGGCTTCAGATATCAAGGACATCAAAGAAACTTTAGAAAGAATACAGAAATATATTCTTAGTAAAACAATTGAAAGTGGCAAAGCTAATGATATCAAGAATCTTGAAGGTGTCAGCAATGCAGTATGGGAGTTCATTTCCTCTCTCTATGAAGCTCATTAGGATAGTCTCTTTATTGACAATTCAAACACTTCATTAAGAAACAAAGTCAAATCTAAATTCAGTCTACAAGCTCTCAAGAAACTGGCTAATAACAAAGGAAAGAACACAGTTAAACCTTCCTACATTTCTACTCTTCCATCTTCCATTCCAGCTAAACTGTCTAATGAGGTAAATGAAATTTCTAAATATTTTAAGAAAAACTCTTTCTCTATACAAAAAAATCTTATACTCAAGCATCATCAAATGGTACTAACATGGCTAGGGAAATATTAAAAATTAAGGAAGCTTTTCCTAATCTTCAAAACAAGAAAATTGAACTCATCCAGAAAATCATTAGTAGCAAAGGCAAACCAAAGCCTTGTATCAATATGACTACAAAGAAACCTTCATACAAACAGGTCATAATTCCCATAAGCACTGACAATACTAACAAATTTGTCAAAGATTCTAGTGTTTACATTGCTAACATCAACAGAACTCTTAAAAATATCAAGTCAGATGTAATGGCCAACTTTATTCATGTTAAGAACAAGAGTGTGGTCATTTCCACCAATAAAGTAGCAAGTTTTCTAGATCTTCAATCTATTAAAAAATATTTCAAAAATGCATAATATATTGAGGCAGAGCAAATAGAGTCTCCAAGACTCCCCCAATCCAAATTGTATCTCAAGATCATTGGTATTCCATACCTCTCTAAACATACTAACTCTTGTATTACTTTTGATGATATAGAAATTTTTTTAAAAAACAATCATATATTCAATGTCATCATTCTGGCCTCTAAACCAAGAGTAATCAAAGTGTCTCCCAAGTCAGACATGGCCATTATCTGGATCAATATCTAGGATACTCAAAGTGGTTTGAAAGCAAGGAGTCTTATTAATAGAAAATTCAATGTTGGGAGTTTTATCACCACAATTCATGGTGCTAATATGAATCTCAGAGTACTATAGTGTAAAAACTGTTGGAAATGGGGTCATATAGCAGAAGTGTGCAGAATTCAGAGAGCAAAATATATCAAATATAATAGCCCTCACTAAACTATCCATTATTGCTAATTCACATGGTGTTGCAAAGCTAATGAAAAGACTAATCCTCCTAGGCTTGAAACCAAGCAGGAAGAGCCTTGTTTCTATTCTTTCAAATGTTTAAACTGTAAGGGTAAACATCAAGCAGACTCTACTGATTGTCCTTTCTGGAAACATAAGTTCAATAAAGAATGGTACACTAAAGAATATGCAAAAATTTGAGAAAATTAAAAACAACCAATTTGTTTATCTGTGAATGGTAACAAGATATGATTATTAAAGACTTAAGAATTTTTTCACAGAATGTTCAGAAAAATAATCTTATTGTGAATACTATTCTCAAAGTCAATGTGGAATTTGATATTATTTTTATTCAAGAACCATTATGGTCAACTATTTGTTCTATACCTAGCTCTAAGAATTGTGAAGGAGAATCATTGGTAAGAGTTGTTAATCATCCCAATTGGCTAACTTTCTCCAGATCTTTAGAAACTGAAAGTGACTACCCTAGAGTAATCATGTATGTCAACATCAGACTTATTTCTCTCTGTTTTGCTCTTCATAAAGATGTTATTAACTATAGAGATATTCTTTTGATCTCATTCTTTAACAACAGTGATGTTTTATAGTTGATGAATGTTTACTCTGATTCTTCATATTCAGCTTTAAAGTATTTCAAGGATACTGAAGTTAATATTCAAAATCTTCTGATTATGATGGGTGACTTCAACATTCACAACAATTTATGAGACCTATTGTTTCCTTATCATTCCTCTATTAGTGATGATCTTCTTATTATAGCAAACTCATTTAACTTAGAACTGTCAAATTCTACTAATTAAGGTCCAACTAGGTACTCAGACAATAGATATAACTCCAATTCAGTCATTGACCTCATGTTTCTCTGTAATGGCTCAAGCAAGTTGGGCAATCATTTGATTTACCCTGACTGGTGACTTTCATCTGATTATGTCCCTTTAACTATTGTTGTTTCCATTACTGAAGAACACATCAACTCTAGAAAATGTTCAATCATCAAAGACAGCAAAGAAGAATTAGCATTCATCAAAAACCTTACATTATCCATTAGGTATATCAACATATCCAATATGTCAGACACCACCAGCCTTAATAGAGCTTTCAATGAATTTGCTATGGTGGTAGAAAATACTTGGGAGAAGAACTCAAAAGTCATCAACATCACTAAGCATTCCAAGAGCTAGTAGGATAAAAGCTGTAGTAGAGACTTAGAAAGATATAAGTTGTAGAAGAGTTTAGAGAATTGGAAGCAATTCCAAAGAATAGTCAAGAATATGAAATGCCAATTCTTTGACCTCAAAATTCAGAAGATCTCAAATAAAAAGCATGGCCCTTGAGAGCTCATAAATTAGGTCAACAAGCACAAATTACTAGTAATTAAGGCAGTCAAATATAACAGTTAGCTATGCCTTCAAATAAATGATTTGTGGCATGCTCTTCATTTGTTCTTCAATACAGCTTAAGATCAATGTGTTGATGAAAGTGTTCTTAATGAAATCAGTCTATTTGCATCATCTACCTAGAACCCTTTCTTGGAAGAAGAATTTGCTAACACTTTGATCAAGTGTAATGTTTTGTCTATGCCTGGCCCCAACAAACTTTCATGGAAACACCTTAAACACATACTCAAGAACAAATTGTATTTGAGAAATATAACCAACATCACTGACACATAGAAATTGGTTATTGGTCATCTTACTTCAAAACATTGACAACTATTATAATTCTGAAGCCCAACAAAGTGTCATATAATACCTCCAAGTCATTTAGACCCATCATTCCTTTAAACATGCTGGGTAAACTTATGAAAAAAGTTATTGGTGATAGACTTCAATTTCATGTGATTTCTAACAACTTCATCCACCAGAGTTAACTTGGTGGTCTTAAGTTCAAATTCACTTCTGACACTGGTATCACATTGACTTACTTCATTTACATAGGATGGGTTAGAAACTTATTAACAAGTATCTTGGCCTTTGATATTTCCCAGTTCTTCCCTTCACTAAACCACTGTTTATTAACTCTTATTCTTAGAAAAGTGGGGTTTGATTTAAGAGTTGTAAAATTCTTTTCAAATTATCTTGTTGATAGGAAAAAACAGTATTTCTGGAACAGTTTTTCTTCTCTGTTCTTTAATGTTGACATTGGAATTGGACAGAGCTCAGCCCTTTCTCCTATTCTTTTAGCTTTATATCTTTCTCTTTTTTTTCACATTTTAGAAAATCAACTAAAAAATCTAAAAATTCCAGTCTCTATTTTATCCTTTGTAGACAACAATCTTCTTGTCACTCAAAGCAAATTTTTTTCATTTTCCAATTCTCTACTTTTTTGTAGTTAAAATATTATTTCAAATCTTCTCTCAAAGTTTGGTCTTATTATTGAATATTCCAAAACTGAAGTATTTTATTTCTCAAGGTCACATGATCTCTTTAATCCTCCTCCACTCAACCTCTTTTCTATTGGCAGCCCTTTACTTTACTCCAAAGAATCCTAGAAATATCTAGGCTTTATCCTTGACAGGAAACTCTCTTTCTGCCAACATGTCAATTTTTATTCTAACAAGGCAATATCTACCATCAAGTGTATCAAAATTCTTGGAAATTCAGTTAGGAGTTTAATTCCTCATTGTAAGTATTTTTTCTATAGGAGTTGTATTCTTCCAATTGCTCTTCACAGTTTTCAATTGTGGTACTACAACAAAGCCCCTTTATCATATCTATTAAAGATGTTGAGAAAAATGCAGAGAAGGGCTGCTATTTGGATTCTAGGAATTTTCAAAACATCTCTATCATTTGGTGTTAAAGCCATTATAAGTTTTATCCCTATCAACCTCCATCTCTAAAAACTCAGTAGGAGATTGCAGCTCAGAGCTCATTCTCTCCCTAGCAACTATATTCTTTGGTCACTTATGGAACCTCAAACATATGCATTGGTTAAACCTCATTTGTTATCTCTTAGCTTTCTCTCAAAACACCAACATGAACTGATTAAGAGTCTGGTTGTTAATATAGACAATCATTTCAATGAAGTATTTCTCTCTTTTGACCCTCTTAATCCTGAGTTTGTGCCTGGAGTTAGAATCATTGACACTTTTTCTAGTTGTTTTTCATTTCACATATTCATCAAATACAATAAAGACAGCCTTAAATCCCAAGCTCAACAACTTGATGAAATAGCTATTGAGTCTTTGAATTTTTCCTCCTCCACTCTTGTTATCACAGATGCTAGTGTCAAGAACAACATACTTCTATCTCATATGTTCATATCTACAACAAGCCCATCACCAAAACTCTTCACCACACTGTAAATGTAATAAGTGCAGAAGCTGAATTATTCATCATTAGATGCAGTATCAACCAGGCTACCAATTCTAGTGATATTTCAAAAATCATTGTCATCACTAATACAATTCACACCACAAGGAAAATTTTTGATCCTTTATCTTACCCTTTTCAAAGACACTCAGCTAATATCCTTAAAGAACTTCAAAACTTCTTCTCGAGAAATCAAGAGAATTTGATTGAATTCTAGAAGTGTCCTAGCTATTGAAATTAGTCCCTTCATAAAGTGGTTGACAAAGAGACCAAATCATTCAACCCTATCCTGCTTTTCCCATACAAATCTTCATAGGATTTTAGTAAGAAGAACGAATATGATAATCTTGTTAATAGATGGAAGATGACTTTTCAAGTATCAGATTGGAAAGGAAAATACTTCTTTGTTATAAGACGAGAGTGTGGACAGACTTTGGCTAGGGTTAGGGTTAGCTGGACATAGATAAATAGTATTATTATTAGTCTACAACAGAGGAAGAGTACATGACCTGGAAGTCATGTGACAGAGTCTAGAATGGTCTGAAAGGACTTAGGGTCTAGAAGGATCAGGAAAAGTCTAGAAGGAGTTAGGGTTAGGGATGACATCAAGGAATATGAGTTCCTCATAGTGTACACATGGTATATGCATGGTGATGGAGATTAAAGAGTATGATGTCAGAACACATGGACATGGCATAGTGGCCTTGAGGTAGAAGCATGGTGGATGAGTAATAGAACATGAGGTAGACATATTGTTGTAGCACAGACCACATTGTATTTATATAAATAGAGAAGCAATACAGCGAGAGCTCTTTGTCAAGTTCTCTTGTAATCCCTACTACTAGATAGCCTACTGAGAGCTTTGCTGAAGTCAGCATATCACGAGTGTTATTCTAGCAAAGTGGTTGCTACAACATTCTTGGAATTACTCAATGATAATAACAATATTATCAAACCATCTTATATCAAAGGCAGATTGTGGCTCAAACATCTTGGCCACTCTAACTCATTGTGTACAAGAGCTATGAAAGCAATCACTAATCACACTTTGATTGGTAAATACAGGCTAAGGTTTTTCCTTAGGGAGGACTTTAGTTATCTATATGTGCTTTACTCCATTGAAACACAAAAACACATCCTTCATGAGTATAGGAGGTTTAATAGATATAAGAATCTGAGAAGAGATTCATTAAGTCATTTCATTCTATTTCTTGAATTCAATCCAAATGTGTTTGCTTTTGCAAATCCTATTACTTAATTGGCATTGAGTCGATCCCTTTGCTAACTTTAGTTTAGTTCTCTTTTCTTTCTATTTTGTTGATGTTTTATCCTCTTATTCTTTTTTTCTTGTCTTTTCTCTTTCTTTTATGTCATGTTGTCTTGTTTGTCCTGTATGTAGTTACAAAGTAGCTACCATGGTTTGCCTACATGCCCTGTATAATAAATTGTTGATTTAAATAAAAATGAGTCAAAAAGTCTTAGAGAAATTAGAGGAATCATATGACTCCTTGTGAGGCTTGGGAATAATGATGGACATAGAGACTTTGAAGTGTAATAGCCAGTGACCTAATTCAATACATGTATTAGCAATGTTAATAAATTTTATGAGACATATAGCATTTTTGATATATCTCTTAAGATATCTCTATGATAATTTTTCATATCCTGGAGTAAATGGGTTATTGTATTTTGCAATGGCACTGGTGAACTTCTCTTCCAAGAATGGACTCTATTTCATAACTTGTTTACTTGGGATTTCTTCTAGTAAGTCCAAGTCAATTTAATAGTTTTAAGCTACATTGAATAACATATGAAGAGCCTGCCACAAGTCTTTGAGTTCCATACATAGTCAACAATTATGTTGAATAGATTTAATGGCCAGCAGCTTTTGTTTCTTGACCCAATTCATAAGCTCCTATGGTCTGCAATTTTTGTTAGCAATTTCCTGAATTTTCAAGTCAAAAAAATTGTGTTTCATTATACTCTTAAATTGCTTCCAATATTCAATTCTTTTGATTTGTCTATAATTTTCCAGCTCTTTATGACAGTTATTATCCCACCATACTTTAAAATATTTAGTGATATTGACAATTTTTGAATATTTATACCAAGTTCTTTCTGTACAATTAGTGAAAGCTTGCATGATATGTTTAAGAACTTCTTTACATTGTATGTTCTCTGTATTAAGCTTTTTGATGGATTTGATTAAATTTTTGATGAAATCTTCTTCTTCTTCTTTGCTGGTTTTTGACTATTGTACACTTTTTGGATTGAATATACTCTTCAAAAATTGTAATATTCACAATAAGGAGGACATGATTAGATATAAGATACCAATCCAGGTAGATAGAGTGATTGTTATGTTCTGCTAACTCTAGTCTGAAAAATATTAGGTTAATGACTAAATTTGAATCATGTTGATTGTCTGCCTAGTTCTTTCTGCTCTTTAGTCTTTGGATATAACTGGTTTACCTCATAAAATCTATTAATTGACTAGGTATAAGAGTCAATAAATTTCTATCTCTCTTTGCAGAAAAATCAAGGTTTGCTATACATTGTAGCCAATATATCAAAGAGAATAAGATAAAGTTTTCCAAAGATGGCTAATGTTTATATTCTACTGTCTATTACAATCTAGCAGAATAATGCTGAGCTAATATAAGAATGATAGCATGTAAATGAACAGGAACCTGGGTTAAAGTATCTAAAATATTATCTAAAAAAATAGAGTACATTTGGTAGTGATGGAGAAATAATGTTCAATAATCTAAGAGATCTTCCAAAGAGCAGGATATGAGCAATTCATTGCCTTTAGAATAGTAATCTACAATAAAGTGAAGAAACATGTCTAGAGCTATGTGTTATGGAATGCTTTGGACATGAATAATTTTTATTTTTATTTTTCTTTTATTTTCTGACTTTATAGGAATTTTGTTTTCTTTTTATTTTTATTTTGGGCAATGAAGAGGCATGTGACAAGGAAGTCACATGACAGGTCACATGATGTGATGTCATAGGCCTAGACTATGGTGAAAGGATCTAGAAGATGATGTTAGAGCACATGGAGTATACATGGTGGCCTTAAGTAAGAAGTAAGGCAAACATAAGGTTGAAGTATAGACAATAGGGCAGGTCTAATCATTAGTAGCACGGACCATGAGACATTTGTATAAATAGGGCTCTAATTAAGAAGAGGCTCCTTGTCGAGTTCTCTTGTGAAATTCCTACTAGATATCCGCTTTAAGAGATTTGCTCGTTGTGTAATTGTTGGACTTTGTGTCTAGTGGTTGCTACAACACTATGCCTAGAGAATGGAAAAAGTTCAAGATAAACTCTAAACCATAGTCAGAAGAGGATTCATAACAAGTCTGGAAAGTGGTCTTCTATTTGTCATCTTTGGATATGCAAACCAGGTGTATTAATACACATAGTAAAGATCTATCTTGGTATATACCTAGTCTTTGTAAGGTAAATTGAGTAGGTCTGAAATAAACAGAAGTGGGTAGTAATTATTTTATATGATGTAGTTAAGTTTGTGAAAATTGACATAGAAGTATAGTAGCCCATTCTTTTTCTTGACAAAAAGGACTAAAGCACTATGATGGAAGAAGGTTGGTGGAATGAATTACATATTTAGGTTTTCTTAGTAAATTCCTTTAGAGTTTTTTGCTCAGATGCTGAAAGAGAGTAAATGGTTCCAATTTGTAGTTGTGTACCTTCCTTTAGATTAGCTTTGAGGTCATAAGAATGATGGGAAGTAAAGACTATAACTTTATATTTACTAAAGACATCAGAAAACTTATGATACTCAGAAAAAACTATGGAAAAGTTAGGAGAAGACTCTGCTTTATATATAAAGCTTGCCTAAACACTAGTTAAGCAAAGACAGATTTGAAATTTGTTGAAGCCTGAAAGTTTTAGTATATGGAAAAAGGCTGATGTACTAATAATAGTAATATTAGGTCACTTGAAGATAAATGTAGAGGTCTTAGATATTAGTGTGGAAGCTGTAATGTTTGGTAAATATAGAGAGATGTCAGAGGTTGATGATATTACTAATAGTATATTAACTATAATATATAGCAAACCTTGATTTTTCTGCAAAGATAGATAGAAATTTATTGACTCTTATACCCAGTCAATTAATAGATTTTATGAGGTAAACCAGTTATATCCAAAGACTAAAGAGCAGAAAGAACTAGGCAGACAATCAATATGATTCAAATTTAGTCATTAACCTAATATTTTTCAGACTAGAGTTAGCAAAACATGACAATCACTCTATCTATCTAGATTGGTATCTTATATCTAATCATGCCCTCCTTATTATGAATATTACAATTTTCAAAGAGCATAAAAATCTAAAGATGGGTTATATTTGACTAGTAGATTTCACAATATATGCTTAGGTTTTTCTCTAGTGTTGATTAAATCTCATAAGATTTTATTTATTATCATCTGAAACATTATATGTCAGGATCAAGAGAAGTGGACTTAGTTTTTCCCTTCTTCCCTTCTCATTTTAATTTATTTTTCTTTTTAATTTATTTTTCTATTTTCTATTTTTAGAATTTAGAATTAGGGTTAAACCCACAAACATGAGAGAAAAGGCATGAAAGGATAGTGTCATACAATGTGTGTAACACATATTGGCCTTAAGGCATATACATGGTCATTTAGGGTAGGCTAGAAGTATTCAGCATGGACCAGGTGCCTCAAGTATATAAGGTAGACAATTCTGTATAGAGTTCTCTATTGAGCTCTCTTGTGTTACCCAATACAAGGTTACCTCTTAACCCAACTCTAAGGGCTTTGAGCTATAATATTGCAGGTGAATTGGTTAGACCAAAGAACATCACTGTTGGTTCAAATAATTCTTTTAGAATTGTGAACACTGTTTTCTACTTGTCACTCTCTTTTATCTATCACAAAATGAGCTACTTACTAGTTGTGATACTTGAAACTTAATAGTATTTTAAAAATTCAGTATAAGAAGATAATAATAATAAGTAATAAGTAGTATTAACAAGAATAATATTATTAAGTCTGAGATCTAATCTTTAGACACAGAGGTATATATACAAAAGAGTAATGGTTTGTATGCAAGCTACTTCTATCACATGATCAAAACTTGTATCTAATGGTGGCTGTTATCTGTCATAACAGATGTTAGGCTAATTTTAGAAGGTAACTAATTATGTTACTACATTGATATGCTTGTATCTCTATAAATACTTATTGCTATAAGATATATTATATGTTATTAGAAATGATTTGATGAGAACTTTCCAATGCAAGTTTAATTGTGTAAATCTGTCTAGCCATTTATGAGATATTAGCAAACAAAGCTTCTATAGTTACTGATGGCCTGATATCTCAGTTGTTTGTTGTTGCTTTTGTACATCCTGCACACGTGCAGATAGCCCTCATTTAGGACTTTTTAGCACAACTTGGTTTGTAAAAATTGGTCTACTTGTTGTAGAAATACAAGCTAAATGAAGTTTGTGACAATATTATGTAAAATTCTGGCTATTACTGTGAAATCTTTCATAAACTGACAATAATAATTTGCTAGTCCCAAGAATTTTTACATGTCTTTAACTTCTTGTGGAGTTAGCCAGTCCAATACATCTTTTACCTTCTTTTTTTCCATCTTGATTTCTTCTAGTTCTATTACTACTCCTAAGAACTCTACTTTCTGTACCTTTCACTTGTATTTTTCTGGTTTTATATAAAGATCATTCTCTGCTAACCTCTTCACTACTTCTTCCACTATCTCATCATGTTCTTCTTCTGTTTCTGTTTCTACTATCACATTATCAATAAAGCTTGCTACTTTTCTAGTGTTGATGAGATCCTAAAGAATTTTATTCATCATGGTCTGAAATATTGCTGGTGAGTTTGTCAACCCAAAGAACATCACTGTTGGTTCAAACAATCCTTCTGGAGTTGTAAACACTGCCTTCTACTTGTCTCTCTCCTTTATTCACACATTATTATAACCTCATTGTAAGTTTAACTTTGTAAATACTTTCTTTGTACTAATATTTTCCAAAATGTCTAAAGTAAGAGGTAGAGGGTAATCATTTTTAATTGTCCATTTGTCAAAATATCTATAGTCCTATATTATATACTTTCTACCATCTTTCTTCCCTATAAAATTTGCATATCTTCTCCCTTTCTTCCTGTAACAATGGGTACACTTTCCTCTTTCTTGGTACAAACTCTTTCTTTATTTCAATAGTGTAATTCCATAATTTTTTGGTAGACATTCTTTCACTAGTCTTCTTGCCAAAGATATAAATCCACTTGTGGAACCTTTCTAGTACCAGCCCTTTTGCCTCTGCCTCTGATTTTGCTGCTCCTTCTTCCTCATCCCAAATCTCCCACTCTTCTACTAACCTTTTTTCTTTCTTTCTCTTCTTGTCTCTTTCCTTCCTTCTTTCTTTTCTCTTTCTCCTTCTTTTTCCCATCCCAATTTTTCTTGTATTGGTCTCCACTATTTTCCACACTGTTTTAGACACCTTGTTATCCTTATTTTACCTATTTTCCAGTCAATCTCAGAATTTTTGTGAGCAAGCTATAGTATTTCTAAAATTATACTCTACTTCTACTTTCCAATCATATCAATATCTATTCTTTCCCTATATTCCTAATAGTAAATATTTACTTCTACTATATGCTTAATAGATTTATCTTTGTTGAAGGAGTTGTTTACATTTCTCATATATATAGGTCTTTCTATTTTCTTCAACTTAAACCCATACTTTGTTGCAAATTCTAAACTTATTACCAATTCTGTCATACTACTATCTAACAATACCACTACTGTTACTCCTTCTTGTATATCAATTTTTTCTAATCCAATCTTCACTGTTACTTTTCTTACTCTACCAAGCACTGTAAATTTGTTGTAGCTACTGAGATCTAATCAAGAACTGTTAGATCTCCTTCCCTATATAAATTGTTCATTGTATTCTGGTTGTCTTCATATTTTATCCTCCTCTCTTGGCCTATAATTCCTTGTCTTCTACAATTTCATGCAAGATGGCCAAATCATCTATAGCTATAACATTTTCTCCTCCTGTCCACATCCATTATATAAGAATTTCTTCTTATTTCCTCTTTTTTTCTTCCTTACTCTTATAGGGGGTTTTTAACTATCACTATATTTGTTCTCTTTAACCCTTCCATTGGAGTAGGCCCTGATGGTACTTGCTGTATCACCTGCCTTCTTGGCCATACTTGAAGTAGAGATATTTATGATTTAAATCTTCCCTACACACTTCCTGTCTCTACTTGTTGCCTTTGCCCTTGATTTTCTAACTTTTTTCTTCTCTTTGACTTTCCCTCTAATATCTATCTAGATTAGTAGCATGTTTGTACCATTGTTTAATACTTATTGGAGGCCTTTCTGTCTCTATCAGCTTTCTTATAATTGCTCCACTTATTCCTCTTTTCAATCTCTCTACCAATGCTCTTTTCTCATATTTGTCTCCTCTCACTGCTCTTCTAAATTTCTGTACAAATTCTTCTATTATTCTTCTCTCTTGTTTTACTCTTTTAAGTTTAGCTACCTTGACTATTTCTTTATCTCCTCTCCCAAATTCTTTTTTTAATCCTAACAAAAATTCCCCTACTAACTCAAATTCTACTTCTTCCATTTTAAAATCTTCCATTAAGTTCTTCTATACATCCACCATTTCTCCCTACACATATGACAGTATCTATTGTATTTGTTTCTTCACTACTGCTTCTCTCATTTTCATTCTTAATTATAATCTATGTACTGTAATAAATTCCCCAACCTTCTCTGCTTTTCTACTGAATACAAGTGACTTGGCCACCTTTATATTAGATCCTATGTTAGGTCTTCTTGTTACTGCTCCTCCCATTGCTACTAGCAGAGCCTGAATTTGTGCATTGCTGCCAACTGCTTTTATTGCTACTGAATAATTTGTTTATAGTTGATTGAACTACATTGATTCATATTGTATTGTGGGAGTAGTGATAACAGTGAGAGTGATGATAATAGTAGTAAAGAAGTGTAAAGGAGTAGAGCGGAACTAGTGCTAGTCTTGCTCTCAGACTCATACTCACTACTGGACTCAATCTCTGTAAGTACTAGTAGACTCTCTTCTTATCCCACCTAACACTATCTACTGACTACTTAGTGACTGACCACTATCTTGAGAAAAATATAAATTATTTTAACTTAAGAAAGTCATTCTATATTAGACAAAGTCCAAATAACACTTTATTGTTTCTTTGTATGTACAGGTCACAATTAGATACCATAGTACAAGGCTTCTATTTGAAAGAGACTAGTTAACATGTTCACACAAGGTAATATATCTGAAATGCACTAGTGGGCTTTGGTACAAACAAATAGTCAAACTTCCCCTATCTAACTAGTATATCTCTTGAGCTCAAGGTCCAGCTATTTTTCTTAACTAAGAGACAACTTGTCTCTTAGTTGAGGATGATGAGAGAGTAGGAGGTTTTTAGAAAGAGCTATTAAGTTCTAATATTACAACTCAAAGACCTTAAAATGGATCAATAAGAGAAACCTTGTATTAAGGTTGACATAAGAGAACTTAATAGAGTTCCTAGTACAAACTAATCTACCTCATATACTATAGATCATGGTTTATGTACATACTACCCCACTTTAAAGTATATATATTTCCCATAAGTTTAACATGCTGTTACTATGTTATATAACATTATTTGTTCTAGGTCCTTTTATATCTTTCATCATGTTATGTGATTTTGTGACATGTGACATCATACTAACCCCTAGTTCTAAGTCCCAAAATAAAAATAAGAGGAAAAGAAAATAGAAATAAGAAAGAAATTGAGAATAATTAGAGTTTCTTATCTCTAATTCTGATAATCTTATATGGTAATATCTAGAAGAATCTTAGCAAATATTCCTTCTTATTTTCATTTAAATACACTGCATAACTCCCAAGAGCCTCTTAATAACATGGAAATAGATATAGAGATTGACACTCCTAGAGATTGGTCTACTAATTTTAACTCTAATAATTCTAGGATTTTCTTAGCATATTTGAATGTCTCACTTACTGCTTATGCTGAACATGTTCAAGCTTTAGCAAACAATCCTTCTTAGACTGAAAAAGTTGAAGAATCTGACATATCAATATTATCTTATGTATTCCCAAAGATAGAGGAAAGTAACAATGCTAATAAGGTGAAAGTATTAGAACCTGTACTGAAATCTTATGGTATGAATGTTAACAACATATATTTACAAGAGTTAGAACCCTTTACTATTCCTTACTCCATAAACCAATCTGTATATCTACAACTGTAGAATAGTAACTTTTGCTCTATTTCTATTTTTAGTGTAAATGACTATTTAGAAGATGATGCTAAAAATATTGCTTGCTCACTTTACAAGATAGCTACTTTCATTAGACAAATAAAAATTGAAGACAAGACTATAAGTGATATTCCACAAATTGTAGAATTCAGTTTTGTTATATAGGATTTTATCTTGTCTATCTATGAATCTAGATAAGATAAATTAAATGCTAATAAGGATGATAATTCTTTCAGACAATATATCTCTTCTTAATTCAAGACCAAGACCCTAAAAAATATATTGAATAATAATCAAGGTTCATCCAAACAAGATAAACAGGCTAAAGTATTAAAAATTCCTTCTCTGATTCCTCCTAGGCTAAGTAAAAGTATTCTGGCCAAGTTGAAATTCTTTAGAAAGAATTGAACATTATCTGTATCTATCAAACCTGTATATATACAAGCTTCATCAAACAATATTAATGATATCATTAAAATCAAAGAATCTTTTTTAAAGCTGTCTGCTGACAAAGTTTCCAAAATCCACAAAGTTATTAACAAGATAGAATAGAAAAAAAAACCTAAACTCAATATAACTACTAAGATACTATCAAGAAAACAGATTATCATTTCTATAGGTTCTAACAATGTTGAAAGGGTTATGGTAAAGACTAATGCAAATGTTGTAAACATCAACAGGCTTTTAAAAGGAGTCAAATCAGAAGTATCGGTTAACTTCATTCACTTAGACAATAAAGGTCTACTCTTAACCACTAACAAAGTTGCAGCTTCTTCTAACCTAAACATTATTGAAAAGTACTTAAAAGAACTAAATAATACTGATAGCAACAAAGTCATGAGCTCTAGATTACTGCAATCTAAGTTATATCTGAAAATTCTTGGAGTTCCTTATTTCATAGAAGACATGAACTATCTTATCTGATATTGTGAAATGTGTTATCAAATCAACACACTTTTTCAATAACATCATACTCATATCTTGATCTTGTATTATCAAAGTATCTCTAAAATCAGATATAATGGTTATTTGGGTCAATATTTGGGACTCCCAAAGTGGCTTGAATGCAAAAATACTAATCAATAGATATTTTAATATTGGGAATCATATTGCTATGATCTATGAAATCAATATGAATCCTGGAGTTCCTCAGTACAAAAATTGCTAAAAGTGGAGTTATACTACTTTCATATACTAAATTTATAAAGTAAAATATCCAAAATATAATAGGCCACATAAAATCAAAATCACAGAGATATAACTTGGTATTATAAAGTCAATTTCAAGACAAACTCTAAAGATAAACCTTGTTTTCATTTCTTCAAATGTATTAATTGCAAAAGTGATCATCAAGTAGATAGCTATAACTATTCCTTTTGGAAACACAGATTCAACTACAATTAGCATAATAAAAAGTCCCAGGAGCTTCAAGAAATTAGAGTCAATTCAATTTGCTCAAGTATGGGCAAGTTGAAACAATGATTTTACACAACTTAAGGATTTTTCCACAAAACATTCATAAGAACTGTCTTTTTCTAGATATTATCTTAGAAAACCATATAAATTTTAATATCATCCTCATTTAAGAACTTCTATGGTCTATCATTCAGTCTATCTTTAGCTCATTTTCTGAGAAAGGCAAAGAAATTGTTGATACTCCTTATCATTCTTCATAAGTTATCTTTTCAAGACAATTAAGTAATAACAATGATCATCCAAGAGTTATTACTTATATCAACACCAGACTCTCTCAATTATGCTTCTCACTCAGGAAGAACATTATCAATTATAGGGATATAAATCTTGTCTTTTTCTTTAATTATGATATTATTTGCTTCATTATCAACATTTACTCTGATAATCAACAAACTGCCTTAAAATATCTAAAGAATATTGAGGTAAACTTAAATAATATTTTTATCATAACAAAAGACTTTAACATTAAGGATAACAATTGAGATCCATCATATTCTTATTATTCTACTTATACTAACATTCTTAGAGAAATAGCAGACTCATTTGATCTAAAGTTATTCATGTCTATTAATCAAGTCTTTACTTGATATACTAATAACCCCAATAATACAAATTTGATCATTGATCTGATGTTTCTTCAAGCCAATTCTGAAGAATTCAACAATTATTCTATTTTACCTGATCTAAGAAGTCTATCTGACTATGCTCCTTTAACAATTAATATCATTATCAATAAAGAATTTATCCAAGACAATCATTGTATCATCATTAAAAATAGTGAGAAAGAAGAAAGTTTTATTAAGGAGCTTAAGAACAAAATTGGTAATATTAATATTATTAATATTTCTAATAGGAAATCACTTGAAAGAGTAGTATAAGAATTTATGTCAATTTCAAACAGTCTTTGGAATAAGTATTCCAAATATGTTAAGATTACTAAACATTCTAAAGCTTAGTATAACAAGGAATATAGTAGAGATTTAAATGCTTACAGAATATTCAAGATAAGTTCAGATTTAAGAAAATGGTTAAAAGAACAAAATATTCCTTTTTTGATAATAAGATTCAAGAAGTCACATCAAAAAACAAAAGACCATAGAATTTGATGAACTGGATTAAAAAAAATATAAGCTACCAGCTATAAAAGTGTCACAAACTTTATTCAGCTTGTATCTCTACAGCTAGTAGACCAATTTTCACAAACTAAGTTACACTGGAAAGCTGCAAATAAGGTCTATCTGTATATGTGCAGAATGTATAAAAGTGACAACAAATGACTGAGATATCAGGCCATTAGTAGCTGTAAAAGCTTTGTCTGCTAATATCTTATAAATGGCTAAACAGATTTGCATGATTGAACTTGTTTTGGAAAATGCTTATCAAACCATTTCTGATAATATATAGTATATTACATAGCAATAAGTATTTATGGAAATACAAGCATATCAATGTAGTAATATAATTAGTTACCTTCTAAAATTAGCCTAACATCTGCTATGACAGATAACAGCCACCATTAGATACAAGTTTTGATCATGTGATGGCAACAGCTTACACACAAACCATCACTCTTTTATATATATACTTCTATGTCTGAGGGCTAGACCTCAGACTTAATAACATCAATTATTCTTATTAATACTTTTCATTATTTATCATCATCATATTCTTATACTAAACCCCTGGAATACTATTCAGTTCAAATATCACAACCAGTGAGTATCTTATTTATAATAGAAAGCCATTTAATTTAACAAATGTCTATATATTAAACATAATAATCTTTGGCAAGCTCTTTATCAAACCTTCAATTTGGCTCAAAATTGAAATTTTAGTATATACTTATCAGAAGAAATCCTTTTGAAACCTTAATTAAAGTGGTTAAATTTTCTAAAGTGGAATTCATTAATGCTATTAAAAATTGTAGCAGTTCATTTATACTAGGTTCTAATCATATTTCATGGTATCATCTCAAAATTCTTGTGACTAATAACAATTCCATTACTAATTTTATCCATATTGCAAATGCTTGTATTGATCTTAGTTTTGAGCCTTTATATTTTAAGAATTTAACATTAATCATTATTTCTAAACTGGATAAATCAACATATAACTCTCTTAAAGTATTTCACTTTATGATTCTTCTCAATATATTTGGAAAGATTATTGAAAAAGTTATCAGCAAGAAAATCTAAATCTACTCAATTGCCAACAACTTCATTCATTTGAATCAACTAGAAGGTTTGAAGTAATATTCTATAGTGAATGCAGGTTTATACTTGACCCATCTTATTCATACCAGATAGGTTAAGAGACTTCACACAAGTACTCTTGCTTTCAATATTGCTCAATCTTTTCCTTCACTTAATCATTAACTTCTACTAATGATTTTTGACAAAGTGGAATTTAATCCCAGAATTTCAAGACTGATGTAAGAATTGGCCAAGAGTTAGCTTTTTCCCCTATTTTTTTACTTTATATATTGCTTCTATTTTCCACATCTTTGAAAAAAGAACACAAAATCTTTTTTGAGCATTTTTGTTTCCATTTTATCATTTGTTAATGATAAACTTTTCATTTCTCAGGAGAAATTTTATAAAAAATCAAATACAAATTTATTTTATAATTATAGCATTATTTCTTCTCTTTACAATTAGTTCAGACTTGCTATTAAACATAACAAATTAGAGGTCTTCTATTTCTCCAGACCAACAAAGAATTACAATTTCTCTCTGTTGAATCTAGGGCTATTAGAAAAACCTCTTTTATAACCAAAGAACTATTAGAAATACCTCAGTTTCATTTTTGATAGAAAGTTATCTTTCTGTTACCATATTTATTTTTATTCCAACAAGGCCTTATTCACTATCAAGAATATAAAGATATTGGGAAACTTTACCAGAAGTTTGTCATCCTCTCACAAATGACTTCTCTACAGAACATGTGTATTACCCATTGCTCTCTATAGCTTCCAACTTTGGTACTACAATGGGGTCTCACTTTTCCATTCTCTTAAAGAGCTAAAAAAAGATACAACAAAGAGCAGCTAGATTATAGGCACTTTCCATACCTCACTGTTATGAGAAGTTGAAGCTACTGCTGTACCCATCTTTATCTTGACAAAATCAGTAGAAGACATCATTTGCAAATAGTGTCTTTACCCAAGCAGCACACCCTTAATTCATTGATAGAAGATTATTACTCAAATAAAGCCAAATCACATCATTTTTCTAAAGCAAATTAATAAATTAACAATAATACAAAATCAAGAGTTCAATTATTGACTCTAATAACTGACTTAACAAAGTTTTTCCTATACTTGATAAACTTCACAAAGAGCTATCTCCTGGTTTCAAACTAGTAGATAATTTCACTAATTATTATTTATTCCACATAGTGAGCTAAAAAAACACTGAAGTCAAGAATACTTTATCTACACTTTTTTGACAAAATCTTTAACAACTCTATATCTAACTTAAAAACACCATCTTGCTTATATTAGTGTCAAAAATAAAGTTGCAACTTTGATATTACACATTCACCAAGGTCAAAATATTATTGCTAAAATCATCTATCATGTCATAAACATTACTTTTACTGAGGAGTTCTGTTAGAACTATTTTTTATCAGATATAGCATTAATCAGGCCATTCAAGTCACTAATATTGAAAACATCATCATTATCACTAATACTTTATATACTACAAGATGAATTTTTGACTCATCTTTTCATTCCTATCAATTACAAACCATTGTTATTACTCAAGATCTCAGAACATTTTTTTAACAATAATGTTAGCAATACTATTGCTTTTTGGAATTGTTTCAGCAGTGAAAAATGGTGCTCTCACTTGGCAGTAAACAAAGAGACCAGACTGTCAAAACTAAAAGTAGTAGACTTAACTTTTTCTTATTTTCTTTCTCATTTATATTTTCTTTTTGATTTTCTTTTCCATTTTCTATTTTTAGAACTAGGGTTAGGGTTAGAGTGATGAATATTATGCTGTCACACATCAGTCACAAGTCACATGATTTATGGAAGAATGTAGAAGGTTCTGAAAAGAGCTAACACATGGCTGTTTAGGGTAGGTCAGAAGTAGCTAGCATGGACCATGTGGATTTAGTATATAAGGTAGACTATCTTGTATAGAGTTCTCTATTAAGTTCTCTTGTATTAACCCAATATAAGATTCTTTCTCTTGATCAACTCTAAGATCTTGAGTTTGTAATATAAACAGTTTCATATCAACCCTCTTTTCCTATATAAAGTGTTATAGGATTTGAGTAAAAAAGAAAAATGCAATTCAATTCTCTGTAATTGGCAAATAACATTTCAAGCATTAGATTACAAAGGGAGTAATTTTCTAGACTTAATCAATAATGATTTTCTGCCTACTAAGCCCACTTATACAAAAGGTGGTACTTGGCTCAATTATTTTGAATATTGTAATACTTTGTGCATGTGAGCAACCAGAGCCATTAGAAACTATACTTCTATAGGGAAATACTATCTTAGATTTTTCCCAAGAGAATTATGAATATCTGTCCAGAAATTATCCAATCAAGTTAAGATGTCATATCTTCTATAGTTGTAAAAGATATAACAAGTTTTGGAACCCCAATAGGAAGTTACTGAAGAATTTTGTTGCATTCTTGGAATTTAACCAGAGAACATTCTTCTTCTATGAAGAAATTATCTAATTTTGGTATTACTTTTCTATTTTACCTAGTATAGTTGTCACAAACTTCATTCAGCTTGTATCTCTACAACTAATAGACTGATTTTTACAAACTAAGTCATGCTATAAAGTCCCAAATGAGGGCTATCTGCACATGTACAGAATGTATAAAAGCAACAACAAACAATTGGGATATCAGGTTATTAGTAACTATAAGATTTTTATTTTCTAATATCTTATAAATAACTGGACAGATTTGTATGATCAAACTTGTGTATGCTTATCAAACTATTTCTGATAATATATAGCATATTCTGAAGTGATAAGTATTGATAGAGATACAAGTATATCAATGTAGTAACATAATTAGTTATCTTCTAAAATTAGTCTAATAGCTGCTATAACAGATAATAGCTTCCATCAGATACAAGTTTTAATCATGTGATGGAAACAGCTTCCACATAGACCATTACTCTTTTGTATATATACTTCTGTGTCTGAGGATTAGACTTTAGACTTAACAATATCAATTTTTATCAATTTTTATCCTTTATTATCTGTATTAATCTTAATCATTATTATCATTATTATTGAACTTCTGAATCACTCCTAAACCTCTGAGAGTACATCCAAGATTCAGATATCACAAATAAGTGAGTAGTTTATTTTGTGATAATAGTATAGTTTTAGCTATATTTTCTTTTACTATTTAAGTATCTACATTGTAGATACCATGGTTTACCACTAAGTTCTGTGTAACAAATTGTTGATTTTCAAAATAAAATAAAATAAGATAAAATTACTCATTAAACTATCTCTGATAATATCATATATATGTTAGAGTTGAAAATAGTAGACTTTTCTTTTTTATTCTCTTTCATTTTAATTTTAATTTTAATTTCTTATTTTGGACTTAATATTAGAGTTAAGTGTGATGTTATGTGTGCCAGTTACAATAGTCACATATTGGTCACACATATCACATAAAAGAATAAAAAAGATTCTGAAACAAGAATATTATACAACATATTTACTATATGTTGATTAACATAAAAGAACTCAAAAGAGTTCCAAGTATAAGTTAGTCTATTTTATATACTACAGACTATGGTTTGTGCACATACTACATATAACCCATCCCAAAGTCTATGTACTTTTTATAAGATTAACATATTATTACTATACTATATAATATCTCTTATTTCAGAATCTTTTATATTCTTTTCTATGTTACATAATTATGTGACCTGTGACTGTGACATGTGTGACCCCTCCATCACACTTTGTGACTTGGATAACCATTATATATAATATTGTATTACATTTCCTTATCTAAGTTTAAAATAAAAAAATAAAATAAAATAAAAATAAAATAAAAGGAAAATAAAATAAACCCAAGTTCAATCGCTTACAACTCTGACAACTAGCCTAACATATATAAGATAGATACTTTATACTTAGAGCTCTATTAAGTTTTCTTATATAAACTTTATATAAGGTTTTTCTTTGACTTAACATTAAGTTTTAAGTTGTAATAATATATTACATAGTAATTAGTATTTATAGAGATACAAGCATATCAATGTAGTAATATAATTAGTTACCTTCCAAAATTAGCCTCATATCTACTATAATAAATAACAGCTTCAATCAAGTAAAAGTTTTGGTTATGTGATAGAAACAGCTTATATGTAGACTATTACTATATACCTTTATGTCTGAGAATTAGACTTCATACTTAACAACATCAATCATTATTTGCAATTTATTTTTTATTATTATCATTGTTATTATTATTAAACTTCTAAATTACTTCTAAATCTCTAGGAGTATACTTCAGATTTAGATATCACAAATAAGTGAGTAGTTCATTTTGTAATAGGAAAATATATATAAGAGGAATAGGTTCCCTTGCTAGAAACTGAAACCCAAATATTATTAAAGCCTATTACCAATCTTATAGACTTTTCTTTTCCTAAGTCTTAAGCCTCAAGCCTACTACTAACTCTAAGGAATTTACTAAGTCAACTTTATCAAACTTTTACTAAGTATTATTCTTATGATAATTATAACTCTCCTTTTATCTACCATCTAATCAACTTCCACAAATCTTGTCTTTCTATCACAGTTCCTAACTATTTGGTATTATCATTTTATAGTTATGTTAGCAAATATTCTGCTTAATATTCTGCTTGATTAGTATAAACTGTTTAGATATTTAGAGTAGTTGTTATCTCTAGAAAACTTTATTCTGTTTTATTAGAATTTTCTAGTAATGAGCCATATACTTAGTAACTGTAAAACAATATATCTTAGAATTTTCTAGAGATTGTAAAATACACACACTCTATAAACTTTTCCTAGTTGCACTAACACTTGTATTATATAGCTGTTTAAAATAAGATTTATGTCTTGGTAAAAGCTCTAGCAAAGAATCAAAGTTGAAAATCATTATAATTAATATCTCATATCTTACAGGTGGTTGCTTTATAGACAATATGTGTTAGGGTTGTTTTATTTCTGTCTCATTTATCTGCTGCATCTTGTTATATTCTCATATATGATCAGTTAGTGTCTTATATAGTAGTAGAGGCTTTGTTATGTTTTTCTCATTTCTTCCTCAAGGATACCTTATGTATAACTCATGGTCAATAGGTATATATAGCTATAGATACTATCTTGTGTGCTTATTGTTATAGTACACTGAGACACTAACATTTTTCTTTTCTTTTATCTATTTTTCTTGATTTAATATTTCTTTTCTTTTATTATTTGACAATAAAGAGACATACAACTGTGGTCACATGACATGTCACATGATGTAAGATCATAGGCCAAGACTCTGAAAGAAAAGACTAAAAGAATGATATTAGAATATATATATAGCATGGTGTCCTTATAAAAAACATAAGATTAATGTATGGTAAAAGCATGGACAATATATGAACATTAGGGTAGGGTTATTTATTGTTAGCATAGACCATGTATCTATAGTATAAATAGGATAGCAATATTAGGGACTCTTTGTCAAGTTCTCTTATAATTTCTACTTGATATTCTACTAAGAGATTTACTTGTTATGCTACTATTAGTCTTTGTGATTAGTGGTTGCCACAATACTTATGCTTTACCAATTGACTCCTTTTCCACTTTTACTCAAGTCTTTGTTTAAGTTACAATCTGAGCCAAGGTCATATCAAAACTATAGACAACAATTGAAATAATATATAAGCAATAAAAAAGCTATTTCTAGAGTAGAAAAGGATCTCTAGTCAGATTTCCAAGCATGCCCATTACTTTGATTGTAGACAATGTTTTGGTGAAGTAGTAACAAGTATGTTTCTTGAAGAACAAACATTAATCAAAATAAAACTCCAAGTATTTCCAATATACCTTGGGCTTGAGAGTAAGAGCACTGATTGTTGAGAGATCCAGCTCTGCATTAGAGTCATTAGAAAACTACTATAAAGCTCTGGCAGTATTGTATTACACATTTTTTCCTAAGAGATTAGAAAACTTATTTACAAATTAGAGAATAGAAGTACTTAAATTAAGAGCCTGAGCTCTGATTTCAACAATGTGAATAAGAGATACAATATAGAGTACTGGATAAATAGGAGACAATGCAGAATCTTATTCCACATCTATATCTACATTATAGGCTCTAAAGAAAAAGGAGTTTCAGGAGTACTAGGTTGATTTACTTATAAGATAGTAAGAAAAAAAAGTTGACTATGTAGTCTATAAAGCTAAACTGTCTAAGAATTAAAGTAAGTAACTTTAATTTCAAAAAAGAAAGAATTGTGCAATGTTAAATATTACTATACTAGTTTTAAGTCTCTTGGCCCAACTAGCTTAAACTAAGTATGTTAGAAATATACTAGCATCCTTAGTAAACTATTGGACCATATCTTTAACCTAGTTGGAATAAAGAATACTATACTTAACAGTATTAAATTGAAATTACCTAGCAATTATCTTTTCAATGAGCTTACTATCTATATTAAAAAGAATAATGAGTCTAAAGGCCTTGGAAATATCATAAGTAAGTTTATCTAGCTTAGGTATAATGACAGAAACCAAATTCTTGAAATGTCTAAGCTAGTGTTACAGTAATGAATATATATCAGCTAAGAAGAGAATTATTACAACTCAAGCTCAAGTGTAAGAGTAAAAGAAAAATCTTATATTGGGTTAATATAAGAGAACTTGATGGAGTTCCAAGTACAAAGTGTCTACTGTTGTAGCAACCACTCACTGGAACAGCACTTGTGATATACTGACTTCAGCAAAGCTCTCAGTAGGCTATCTAGTAGTGAGATTACAAGAGAACTCAATAAGGAGCTCTTGCTGCATTGCTCCTCTATATATACTATTACATTGTGGTCCATGCTACAACAATATTGACTGGCCCTTATGCCCATGCCTCTACCTTATGTTCTCTTACTAAGACCACCATACCATATATATATGCCTTGATGTCATACTCTTAATCTCTGCTATACATATGTATACCATGTGTACACTATGAGGAACCATAGTCCCTTGACGTCATTCCTAACCCTAACTCTAATCTAGACTCCTCTTGATCCTTCTAGACCGCTCTAGACTTTGTCACATAACTTCCAGGTCACATGCTCTTTTCCCATTGTAGACTAATAATAATACTACTATTCTATTTCTGTCCACTAACCCTAACCCTAAAGTCTGTCCACACACTCATCTTATAACATCTACCTTATATGTCTACCTTATATATACTAGGTCAATGGTTTATACTATACTAGACTTAGTTTATCCTAAAGAGCATATATGTCAGAATTCAAGATGGTAGACTTAACTTATTTTTATTTTCTTTTCAATTTATTTTGCTATTTTTCTATTTTTAGAAATTAGGGTTAGGGTCAGTGTGATGGTCACAGTTATATAATCATGTGCTGTAAGGAAAAAGAATAGAAGAATCTAGAAAGATAATGTCATACAATGTATATAACATATGTTGATCTTAAGGTGAACACATGGCTGTTTAGGGTAGGCTAGAAGTACATAGCACAGACTATGAGTCTTCAGTATATAAGATAGACAATCTTGTATAGAGTTCTCTATTGAGTTTTCTTGTGTTAACCCAATATAAGGTTCACTCTTTTGGCCAACTCTAAGATCTTAAGTTTGTAATATTAGAACTTGATATCCTATTCTAAAACCACTCAACACTGAGCCTTTTCAACACTTACTCTCTTATTATCCTCAACTGTGGGTAACACACATCTGAGGTTATTGACATAGTACCAGTCATACTTTGAACAAGCTCTACTTGCTATTTTTAGCCTAAGCAAGTAAGACTTTATTCTTGGCTTCACCTAGCTAAAGATCTATAACCTTGAGGTTAACTAGCAAAAAGAGAAAGTCATCATGACAAAATGTTTGGTATTCAGATTGCTAGGATATTTAGAAGATTGAAAAATAGTAAATGTAAGCTCTAGAAATCTATCAGTCTGGTCCTTTTTCTGAGTGGATAAAAGACTCTGGAGATAAAGGAAACTTCTAGTAAACCCTAATACAGTATAAAGAAAAGCTAGGTAATTATCATTGTCTAACTCAACTACTCTACAAACTCTCTATCCTTGATATCTATATAGCTGTTACCCCTCTCAATGTCTTTCTGAAACCTTCTGTAAGAATTATGTTCAGAAAAAAGCCTTTGCACTCTTCCCATATATGTATCAGTTTGAGTCTATTTTTACAAAGAATGATTTTGATACTCTCTTTTACTACCACAAGTAGGATTATGCTATTGAACTAATCTCTAGTATATTCTAAGTTGTTTAAGATATACTCTCTATCTCTGGCAGAATAGTCTGAGCTGGACAGATTTATTATAGAGAATCTCTAAACTGACTTGATAAGACTTTCAAAGTCTTCTATAACTATACTAGTGTTTTATATTAAGAAAAGGGATGGATCTCTCCACTTGGTATAAGACTACAAAAACTACAATATACTTACAATTAAAACAAGTATCTACTTCCCTTGATCTCTAAACTAATTACTAAGCTTCAAAATATATAGTATTTTACCAAGCTGAATGTATGCTGAAGCTTTAACAATATTCACATCAAATCCAGTAATAAGTAGAAGACAATCTTCTGCACAAACCATAGTCTTTTTGGACTCTTAGTAATGTTCTTTGATATGACTAACAATCTCACTGTTACAACTCAAAGATCTTAAAGTAGATCAATGAATAGAACCTTGTATTAGGGTTAATACAAGAAAACTTGATAGAGAGCTCTGTATATAATTGTCTACCATATATACCTGAAACTAATGGTCTGTGCTCAACTACTTTAGCCCACTCTAAATGACTATATGTTTGCCTTAAGGTTAATATACTATATGACATTATCTTTCCAGAATATTTTACTATTTTCCATCATGACATGTGATTGTGTGATAATGTGACTGTAACTGATGTGTAACATCAAGTCATACCAATCCCTAACTCTAGCTCCTAAAATAAAAATAAATGGAAAAGAAAATGAAAGTGAGAAAGAAATTGAAATAAAGTCTATTATCTTCAACTCTGATATTTACCATCTTTCAAATTATGATGAACAATATTTTTCAGAAGCTTATAACAGAAGGCATTATGATAATCTACCTAGATAATATCCTTATCTTCATTCAAACCTTAGGTAAGTACTACAGAGTGATCTATAAATGTTACAATCTTAGACTTAGCTCAGGTTACAACTTAGACAAAGACTTGAGTTGAGAGGTAGGAAAGAATCAATTGGTAAAGTGTAAAGATACAGGATTGTATCTACAACTATATCTATTGACCTTAAGGTAAACATACAATATACATGTGTTTATAATATTATAAAAAATAAGAAAACAATACTTACTATATAAGGTGCTGACTGAGACAACTATAGCACAGCCAATTGTTGTGTCATAGAAGAAACTACCCTTGACCCTATAGTCCATGTTGCAAACATGTAGAGAACATAAGGAGGTAATTGTAACAATAGAGTTTTAGAGATTTTAGCCTAATACAAGTTATATTTTTGCTTAGAAAAGTACAAGTTTAATAGATCACATGCTGAGTATCTAAGCCTAGTCATCTCAGAAGATCAACTCAAAATAGACCCTATCAAAGTAACTAGAGTTTTTAATTGGCCTATACCAGCAAATTGTACAAAGTTGTAGGTATTCCTTGGCTTCACTAACTTTTATCAAAGATTTATCTAAGATTTTCCTAATATAGTTAGATTCCTTTTTGATGTCACTGGTAGTAACAGCAAGTAATCTTTGTGGCACTGAAAGACACTATTACCACAGCCTCTATACTGACTTCTCTTAACAGTTTTAACTTCATGATAGGAGCTATGTTATTACAGGCTTTCAAAAAAGATGATAAGTACTATCTGGTCACCATCCTCAGCAAGTCTATATCTCCAGTAGAGTGCAATTATGAAATATATGACAAGAAAATCCTTGTAATCATCTGCATACTTGAGAAATGGTATCACTTTCTAGAAAGAGCTCTGGTCTTAGTTAAGATTTAGATAGACTTATCACAAAATGAACTACTCACTTATTTGTGATATCTGAATTTTGGGTGCACTCTCAGAGGTTTAGGAGTGATTCAGAAGTTCAATAATGATGACAATGATGATTAGGATCAATACAAATGTCAATAATAAAGAATAAAGATTAATATTATTAAGTCTAAGGTCTAATCCCCAGATATAGAAGTATATATATAAAAGAGTGATGGTTTATGTGTAAGCTGTTTCTATCACATGATTAAAACTTGTACCTGATAGGGGCTGTTATCTGTCATAGCAGATGTCAGGCTAATTTTAGAAAGTAACTAATTATATTACTACATTGATATGCTTGTATCTCTATGAATACTTATTGCTATGTAATATACTATATATTATCAGAAATGGTTTGATAAGCACTTTCCAAAACAAGTTCAATCATACGAATCTGTCTAGCCATTCATAAGATATTAGCCAATGAAACTTTTATAGTTACTGATGGCCTGATATCTCAGTTGTTTGTTGTTACTTTGTACATCCTGCATATGTACAGATAGCCCTCATTTGGGGCTTTCCAGCACAACTCAGTTTGTAAAAATCAGTCTACTAGTTATGGAGATACAAGCTGAATAAAGTTTGTAACAGATAACAACAGAAAAGACATCAGCAGAGGAACTGGCAAAGTTGTTTAGAGACAATATGTGAAAGTTGCATGAATTTCCAGAGAGTATAATATTAAATAGAGAACTATGGTTTGTAGCAAAGTTAACAAAGGAGTTGAATAAAATACTGGGTATTGGAACAAAATTGTCAACATCATTCCATTTACAAATAAATAGTCAAACTAAACATATAAACAGAAACTAGAGCAATATTTATATTTCTTTGTAGATCACAGACAAAAGGATTGGCTGGAATGGTTAGTAACAGCAGAGTTTGTAGTAAAAAAACAAGACACATCTAGCAACTAAGATATCTTTTTTATAGCAAATTATAGAAAGAAGTTGAGAATAGGAGTAAATATTAGAAGGAAGGGAAAGATAGAGAAAGCAATGAAGTATACAAAAAAGATAAAAAATACTCAGGAAGAAGCAAGAATGGTATTAAGAAAATTACACAAAGAGATGAAGTGAGAGATGAAGTGACAAGCAGATAAAGAGAGGAAGAAAGCAGAAGTATGGAAAAAGAGTAAAAAAGTGATATTAAGTATGAAAGATTTAATATTCAAAGAAAGGCCAGTAAGAAAACTAGTAGATTGGTATATTAGTTCATATATAAATGTCAGTCAAGTAATAAAGTATAGGAAACCAGTGAAGGAACAGAATGTAGGAGAGGTGATGTTGTAACAATCACTAATCAAAACAACCAATAGATCACTTAAGTAAACTTATAGATGAAGAATCTTGTGGGAATTACAAGAGAACTCAACAAAGAGTCCCTAATACATTCCTATACTATTTATACAATAGATACATGGTCCATGCTAGCAATAAATAACCCTATCCTAAAGTATATGTGTCATTCATAAGTTTATTACACTATTACTACAAGACAATTATACTACAATTATACCCTTGATATTATTAGTCTAGTTTCTTCTACTTCATTCTAGACCTATAACATAACATTATATGATGCATTATGTGACCATAGTCACATGCCTTTTCATTATCCAAAAGAAAAAGAAAAATCAAATTAAGAAAAATAGATAAAAATAAAATAAAATAAAAATAAAATATTGGAGTCTAAGTATACCATGACAGATGAAATCAATAAAAGTAAATAAAGTTGAATGATGGAAAGTGGAGAAAATATTATATTAAATAAAAATACATAAAAATACAAGAAGCTCTAAAGTACTTAGTATAATTGTTATAACTTAAGTCTCAGAGATAAGATGAAAGCATATCTTAATAGAGCTCCAAGTACAAGCTATTCTACCTTATATACATATACTTCAGACTATTATCTATATACACACTATAACTAACCTATTCTAATTTTTTTTAATCAACAATTTATTATACAAAGTGCAAGGACAGACCATAGTAACTACTTCATAACTATATACAGGCAGACAGAAACAACATTGAATTGAGAAGGAGAAAAGAAAAGAAAAGAAATAGAAAGAAATAAAAATATCTATGTTGTGAATAAAAACACTTTACTATTAAGTTTGAGGAATATCATAAAGTGACTAATGTTGTCTCTCCTTAGATTCCAATAATTATTGAACTTTCTACACTCATGTAAGATATGTTGTTGGGTTTCAATAGGGTATATCCCACATGAATATGAAAAGTTCTCTTTAGGAAAGAACCTAAGTCTATATTCACTGATTGGAGTATGATTGACAATTGTTCTGGTAGCTCTTGTACAAAGTGAGTTAGAGTGACCAAAATATTGAAGCCATAGGCTCCTATTAATATAAGAGGGACTGAGAGAATTAGAATTGCCATCCAGAAGGTTTAGAAAGCTCCTTCCTTTAAGGTTAGATGCTTGAAAGGTTATCTTTCACTGAGATATGATGTCATTGCAGACATGTTTCTTACTAAAGTTCTAAGAAGATATACTTGGGAAACAGACTGATGCAGCAAAGCTTTTGGAATCTTTGTTGACTACTGAATGGAGATACCAGTTTTCTTTACTGGATCAGTCCCAGAATTCAATACTGTTGTTAATACCTTTATGGAAGAACTCTTTTAGTTTATGAGATATAACAGCAAATTGTAACTGATAGAAATGAGAAAACAAGTTGAAGATTCTCTTTGCAGCATACAATGAATCAGTAATGACAATGATTTACTTGATGTTTGGAATACCAACTGCTTAGTTGATACCACATCTAATGGCAAATAGTTCTGCTCCAGTGATAAATACATTAATAGCTTGATAGCATGTTTTGATAATTGGCTGATTAAATGAGTGAATGTGTGATATAGAGGTAGCAATGTAGTTCTTAATACTAGTGTCTGAAATGACAATGCATGATAAGAGATCTGAAAATGAAACAATGGCAACATCATTGAGTTTGCAAATCTAAACCTTGACATTCTGAGGTCTAGGGTGAAAAGAGATATGATCTGGAAAACTATCACAAAAATGATTTCCTAGAGAAAATTTCTTGTCTAGCAGAGAGAAAGTAAGAAAAAATTCATTACACCTATTATCCATGTCAACAAGAAGACTTTTAAAGCATAAGGCATGTTTTGAAGTAAGTTTAATTAAAGGGGTTCAATGTTTGGTAAGGGATTGAGGATTGTCATGAATAGTAAACAACTTAATAATGTGATTTGAAGGAAGCAAAAACTCTCTAAGAAGAAATCTGTCATACAATTTCTTTAAGTGAAGATGGATAAAGATGAGTTCAGCAATAACTTCAATACCTTCCATAGATGAAATGCAAAAGGCTGTTGTGGCAACCACTAGACACAAAGTCTAATAGCTACACAAGCAAGTAAAGCTCTCAGTAGGCAATCAAGTGGGAAAAATCACAAAAGAACTCAACAAGAAGTCTCTGCTGAATTAAAGTCCTATATATACAAAACATGCCTTGTTCATGCTACCAATAATTAAGCCTGCCCTATTGTCCATACTACAACCTCATATCCACCTTATTTTTTACTCAAGGCCACCATATTGTATATATGTACTCTGATATCACCTTTCAAATCCTTTCACCATGTTTTATGTCTATGATATTACATCATGTGACCTGTCATGTGACTGTAGTGTCATGTGCCTCTTCATTATCCAAAAGAGAAAAGAAAAAGAAAAGAAAAACAAAATCAATATAAAATCAGAAAAATAAAAGGAAAGAAAATAAAAATTATTAGTGTTCAAAGCATTCCATAACAGAGGCTCTTATAATCTAGATGGCCACTCTATATTGCATTTTTCCTAAGACATTGAGTGGATAGTAAAGAGAGACTTTATTATAGTACTATAACTAAAAGCCATAAAGTGCTATGGGAAGTGTGCAACATCTATATAAACATTATTTTTGAAGAGGAATAAGACCTCTTGTGGAATTTCCAAGCATCTTCATATATTTGACAATTGAGATTGCCTTATAAGTCAATATGAGCCTGATACAATAGCTTGTGATCAAAAATAGAGCCTAAGTATTTTTAGGTGGTCTTGGGAAGTAGACATAGTCCACCTAGAGAGGATAGGTTTAGTAGAGAAGGGGTAAATGCTCTATGCAATCTAGAAAAGTGAAAAACTTTAGTTTTGTTATGTTCTATAACAAGACTGAATTTGGTAAGGAGAGATAAAATAACATTGTAACTATAGAAAAGATTTGTGTTAGAAATAAATAGTAATTTGTTCTAAAAATAAAAAGTCCATTGTCAACAAATAAGAGAAAAAAGATAGGAATTTTTAGATTTTTTAAGTAATTTTCCAAAATATGAAAAATTGGAAAAAGGTATAAAGTAGACAAAATAGGAGAAAGAGCAGATACTTGTTTAACTCCAACATCAATGTTATAGAATAGAGAAGAAAAATTGTTTTATAAATACTTGGTTTTCTATTGACCAGGTAATTATTGAAAAACTTTGAGACTTTATAATCAAAACCTGCCTTATTCAGGATAAGAAGGGGAAGTTGGTGATTGAGGGAAGGTGTTAGAATTAAAGATGATGGACTTGGTTTCTATTTTATTTTCTTTTATTTTTCTTTTATTTTCTCTTATTTTTATAATTGAGTAGAAGACAAAGAAGACAAAGTGTGGCACCATCACAAGTCTCATAACATAGTCACAGAAGTCATATGCTTACATAATACAAGGAAATAAGATAGAAGATTCTGAATAGATAATGTCATAACAACACATAGTCCATATGTTGGCCTTAAGGCAAACACATAGTCTTTAGGGTGGGCTAGAGAAGTAGTAGCACAGGCCATTGTAGTATAGTATATAAGGTAGATGTTTCTGTATGGAGTTCTGTATGGAGTTCTCTTATATTACTCAATACAAGAAGTAGTCTTTTGTCTTAACCCTTAGACCTAAGTTATAACAAAAGAGAAGAACTAGGCAATGTCAAAAGCAATAGTACTAGTATACAAATATTTTATCCAGTCTGATTGGATGATGTGAGTCAAGGCTACTCTAGCATTGGTAGAATAATGATATTTGAGACTACCTAGTTAACAGGGATGAATAAAATTATTAGAGATCAATACAAATTATAGCCATTCTCCAATCATTTTTTCACACAGTTTACCAGTTATATTAAGTAAAAAAATTGGGCAGAATGATTTGGTAAAATTATATAATATTTTGTTTAGTTTGTGGATGATGATTGTGGTTGACATTTTGAAGTGAGATGGCTAGTGACCCAAGTTGATATAAGTATTAGCAATATTGATCAACTTATTAGTGCATTCTCCATCTTTTATGATGGCCTTAAGATAACTCCATGATAATTTATCTGGACCAGAAGTTGAAGAGTTATTGCACTTGTTGGTTTTTGAGAAAAATAGCCAGCTTGAAACATCTTTGTTCAGAACTTCATTTAAAAGAGTAGTGTTAATTTAACAATTTTGAGCCAAATTGGAGGTATTGTGAAGTACTTCCCATAAGTCTTTGAGTTGGATATATAGATATCTATTGTATTGAATAGCTTTAATAGTAGGGAGCTTTCTCTTCTTGACCCAGTTCATAAGCTTCCATGAACCACATCTCTTATTAGCAATTTTATCCATTTTTTTATTGAAGAACTTTTGTTTTGTCTTCTTGACTGTTCCTCTGAATTTCTTCCAATTATCAAAGCTTCTTGTGTTATAAGATGAGTGTGTGGACAGACTTTAGGGTTAGGGTTAGCCGGACATATATAAGTATTATAATTATTAGTCTACAATGGAAGAGAGATAGAAGATAGGCACATGACTGGGAAGTCATGTGACAGAGTCTAGATCAGAGTTAGGGTTAGGAGATGATGTCAAGGGACAGGGGTTCCTCATGGTGTACACATGGTGTGCACATGTACAACGGAGATTAAGAGTATGGCGTCAGGGCACATGTAGGAAGCATAGTGGCCTTAAGGTAGATGCATAGTGGATGAGTAATGGACATGAGGTAGCGGCATGGACTTAAGGGCCAGATAGATATTGTTGTAGCACGGACCACTTGTAAGTTATATAAATAGAGGAGCAATGCAGCGAGGGCTTCTTGTCAAGTTCTCTTGTAATTCCCATACTCTTTACTTGATAGCCCTACTGAGAGCTTTGCTTGTTGTGAGATCATTTGTCCTTGAGTGACGAGTGGTTGCTACAACATCTTGAGTATTAGTATGTATCAAGGTCTCTTTAACAATTATTGTCCCACTAGACTTTGGAATGCCTTGTAATATTGACTTTCTTGGAGTGCTTATAGCATAAATCATTGATATTTACAGCCAAAGAATTGATAATTTCTTCAAGAATATTGATATTGAGAATAGAATCAGTCTTGAGATTTTTTATGGAATTTTTCAATTCTGTGATAAATCAGTCTTCTTCCTTGCTATTTTTGATGAGAATGTATTTTGATAACTGAACTTGTTTCTCAACAATAGAAATAGTGACAGAGATAAGTACATGATTGGAGAAGAGTCTCCAATCTGGGTGGATATGATAGATATTAAATTCTATTGATTTGGAATAAAGAAAGACTAAGTCTAGGACAGAATTAGAATCTTAATTATTGTCAGAATACCTAGTGGGGAAGTTTTCAGTAGGTTTAGAGATTTTGAGCTGAAAAGAATCTGCAATATTAAAAAGAATATCCCTATAAGAAGAGTGGAATGGGAAACAAGGGTATTAAAGACAATCCCTAATATTGAAATCACCTGTCATAATGAGAACATTGTTTAAGTCAACTTCAGTATCCTTGAGATACTTTAAAGCTGACTGACATAAATCAGAATATACATTAAGTAGAAATTAAATTAAGCTCTGATTGAAGAACAAGATGTATGAAATATCTCCATGATAAAAAATGTCATTACAAAGAGAAAAACAGAAAAATAAAATATGACTATTGATGTATACAAAGACTCTTGGAAAGTCTCTGGTGCTTGTTGGATTCCTGGAGAATGTAACCCAGTTGGAATGGTTGGGAATGCCTACTAATTCTTTGCCTTCATAATTGAGTGGACTTGGGATAAAGCATATACATGTTCAAGATGGCTCCTGAATGAAAATGATATCAAAATCTGAACACATTTTGAGGATGGAATGGATGATAAGACTGTTCTTGCAAAAGTTTTGAGAAAAAACTTTAATATTCTCAAAAATCATACTTGAGTACCACTTACAACTGAGTAAATTGACTTAACCCTGTTTTCATGGATTTCAATTTGTTTTTTGCTGTGTCATTCATGATTGAACCTATATTTCTAGAACAGACACTGGTTAGAGTCTGCTTGGTGATCACCATGACAGTTCAAGCATTTAAACATAGTTCATCTTTCTTTGTTTCAAGTTGGGAAGAATTGACTTTGTCATTTGCCTTGTAGCACCACCCAAACTGGCAGTGGTGACTAACCTATTCTAATATCCATATACTTCTTATAAGGCTAACATATTGTTGTTATATTATATAATATTATCTATTCTACAATCTTCTATGATTTTCTTTGTATTATATAATTGTGTGATATGTAAATGTAATAGTTATGTGACAATTGTCACGCTCTGTGACTTGTGTGACTGTCACATGCAATATCACATCATATCCTTTATCTAAGTTAAAAAGTTAAAATAAAAAGTTAAAATAAAATAAAAGAAAAAACAGAAAAGAAAAATAAAAGAGAAAGAAATAAAAACCAAGTCCATTGTTCAGAACTCTAACAGTGATGGAAGAAGCTTATGTCAAAGTATAATACATAAGAAAAAGAAAAAGATTTAGAGAATTTAACAAATATAGTAGTAAAATTTGAAGGAAGACTAAGTGTAAATTTTAGAAGACAAGACAAGTTAGATATAGTATGTCAGAGTTGTGAATAATGAACTTGATTTTATTTTATTTTCTTTCTCTTTCATTTTTATTTTCTATTTTTCTTCTATTTTATTTTTAGTTTTAATTTTCACTTTTTAACTTAGATAAAGAGTATGATATGATGTGTCAAAGGAATCTCCAAACCTAAGTATCACATCAATATGACAACCAAGGGACCTTTGTGCAAATAGGTTATCTTCCCAATGAGCAGTGATAACAGGATTAAATTTATGAAAAACTCAGCTATTCATGTTGCTAACCTCAACAGAAATCTTAAAAACATGAAATCTGAAGTCTCAGTGGACTTCATCCAATCAGACCCAGTTGGTATTACAATCATAACTAACAAAGTCTCACAGGCCTCCGACCTAACTACCATCGAGAATTATGTCAAGAATTCGGAAAGTATTGACTCATCTCAAGTAGATATGCCTTACCTTCCCTAGTTCAAATCCTATCTCAAGATTATAAGAATTCCTTATTTCCCCAATGGAAACCTACAAGATTGTCTCAGTGCCTCTGATGTTGAAACAATCATCAAGCAAAACCATATATTCAACAACATCACTCTTACATCTAAGCCAAGAGTTATCAAAGTATCCCCCAAATCAGACATGGCCATCATATGGATCAACATATAGGATGCTCAAAGTGGAACAAAAGCCAAGGACCTTATCAATAGGTGCTTTAATGTTGGAAGTTTCATTGCTACTATAAAGGGAGCTAATGCTAATCCCAGTGTCCCTCAATGTAAAAATTGTTGGAGATGGGGACATTCAACTTTCTTGTGCAGAATACAGGGGTCTAAATGCATCAAGTGTAATGGCCCTCATAAATTGGAGAATCATTGTGAGTTTGGATAGTGTTGCAAGACAAATGAAAGAACTAATCCCTCTCGACTTGAAACAAAGAAAGGAGATCTGTGTCCTCACACATTTAAGTGTTCTAACTGTCAGGGAGATCATCAAGCTGACTCTAACTAATGTCCATTCTAGAAGTACTATTTCAATAGGGAATAGCAGCAGAAGAAATATGTTGAGATCCATGAAAACAGGATCAAGTCAATTTGCTCTACAGGGAGCAGCAAACTTCCACAATGATTGTACAAAACCTTAGAATACTTTCACAAAACGTTTAAAAGAATTTGCTCATTGTCAATGTATTACTCAAGACATAAACTCAATTTGACATCATCTTTATCCAGGAGCCCCCTTGGTCCAAAATTCACAAAATCCCTAGCACTGTGTATAGTGAAGAAGAAGATCTTATAGAAACAACATACCATCCCAACTGGTTGCTGTTTGCTAGAAACCCTACAGATAGGATGGACTCCCCAAGAGTCATTGCATATATTAACACCTGTCTTTTCTCGTTACATTTCTCTCTTTGTTCTGACATTATTAATCATAGAGACATTCTTCTTGTTTCATTTTCTAATAACAGTGTGTGCTATTATATTATGAACATATACTCTGACTCTTCTTATATAGCCTTAAAATATCTTAAGGATATTGAGGTTAACATTGACAATGTTCTTGTAATAACTGGGGACTTTAACATTAGGGATAGTTTATGAGACCCCTCCTTTCCCCACCATTCTTCTATCAGTGATGATCTTATAATCATAGCAGACTTGTTTAATTTAACATTATCGATGCCTACTAACCCTTCCCCCACTAGATTTTCTAACATGGCAGGAGAAGCCAACTCAGTTATCAATCTCATGTTCCTTCAATATGAATGTAGTGAACTCAACCAACATGTGATTCATCCAGATCGTCGTTTCTCTTCAGATCATGCGCCCCTCACCATCATCATTCCAATTGTTGATGAATTCATCAATACTTCCAAATTATCAATTCCACAAAACAGCAAACAAGAAACTGTATTTGTCAAAGATATCATATTGATTTTCAAAAATCTAGAAACATCTAACATAATCAATAAAGATAATTTGGAAAATATTGTCAGTCATATTGAGACTTCAATCAATCAGGCATGGACCAAGAATGCAAAATATTTGAGAATTTCAAAACACTCCAAACAATGGTGGATGGAAGAGTACAGCAGGTCCCTCAACAATTATAGGACAACAAGAAGTTTAGAGAATTGAAAGATGTTCAAAAAAGTTATCAAGAATACCAAACAATCTTTCTTTGACACAAAGATCCAGGAAGTTGTGAACAAAAATTGTAGTCCTTGGGAGTTGATGGATTGGATCAATAAGTGCAAATTACCAGCTACTGAAGCTATCAAATTCAATGGACAGCCATGTATTACCCCAGATAGCCCATGAGATGCACTTCATGACACATTCAATCACACAATTCACCATCAAGTCGATGTAGATATCCTCAACAAAATTGAGAACAAAGCTACCTCTTTGTAGAAACTGTTTTCCAAACACGAATTCAGAAAGGCAATTAGCATGTGCAATAATTCATCAGTCCCTGGCCCAGACAAACTCACTTGACATCATCTCAAAATTGTTCTCAAACAAGAGGGTTGCCTTACCAATATCATCAACATTACTAATATGTGCATTAACCTAGGTCATTGGCCAAATTACTTCAAGTGTTCTTCAACTGTAATTATACCCAAACCGAACAAACTGGTGTATGACCACCTCAAATCCTTTCACCCCATCATTCTTCTTAACACATTAGGAAAACTCATCGAAAAAGTCATCACTAAAAGACTTCAATTCCTTGTCACAAGAAACAGCTTCATCCATCCTAGCCAACTAGGTAGTTTAAAGTTTAAATCCACCTCCAATGTAGGCATAGCCTTTACCCATATAGTCCATTCAGGTTGGGCTAAGAACAAATCTACAAGCATTCTAGCATTTGATATTGTGCAGTTCTTCCCTTTCCTTAACCATCAACTACTTACTATCATCCTTGAGAAAGCAGGCCTTGAGTCAAAAGTGGCTTCATTCTTTGCAGATTATTTGGTTAAAAGAAAAACCAATTACACTTGGAATGATATATCTTCTCCTAGCTTTGAAGTGAATGTTGGGATAGACCAAAGGTCTACTCTCTCTCCTATCCTGTTAGCCCTCTATCTTTTACCGTTTTTATATATTTTAGAAAAATGTCTAAAAAATCTAAAAATTCCCATCTCTTTCATTCCTTTTGTGGATGATGGACTTATTATTGCCCAGAACAAATGGATTAACACTTCAAACTCCCAACTTTTTTGTAGTTATAACATTCTGTCTAAACTTCTTGATGAGTTTGGACTTACCATAGAACATTCCAAGACTGATATTTTCCACTTTAACAGGTCTCATGGCATATTCAATCCACCTCCTCTCAATCTTTCTGACATTGGAGGTCCTATTCTTCAGCCTAAAGACTCATGGAAATATTTAGGCTTCATCTTTGACCGGAAACTCACTTTTCACCAACATATTGACCATTATTTGAACAAGGCTATCTCTATGGTCAAGTGCATGAAACTTCTTGGGAATTTGTCAAGAGGTATCAATCCAATCCAAAAACGCTTACTGTATAGATGCTGCATTCTCCCTATCACTTTATATGGTTTTCAGCTATGGTTTTACAACAATGCTCCCTTATTATACCACATGAAAGTCCTGGGTAAAATGCAGAGAAGAGCCACTATCTGGATTCTGAGCACCTTCAAGATATTTCCATCAGAAGGCCTTGAATGTTGTAGCAACCACTCATCACTTAAGGACAAATGATCTCATAATGAGCAAAGCCCTCCAATGGGCTATCAAGTAAAGAGTGGGGAAATTACAAGAGAACTTGACAAGGAGCTCTTGCTGCATTGCTTCTCTATATATACTACTACATCATGGTCCGTGCTACAACAATGTGTTTACCTCATGTCCTATTACTTATCCACATGTGTTTTTCTTAAGGCTACTATGCTTCCTACATATGCCCTGACATCATACTTTTAATCTCCGCTATACATGTGTACACCATGTGTATACCATGAGGAACCTGTGTCCCTTGACGTCACTCCTAACCCTAACTTCTTCTAGACTCTTCCTGATCCTTCTAGACTCTAAGTCTTTCCAGACCGCTCTAGACTCTGTCACATGACTTCCAGGTCATGTGCCTATCTCCTATATCTCTTCTCCCATTGTAGACTAATAATTATCACTACAATATATACTTGTCCAAACCCTAACCCTAGTCCAAGTCTGTCCATACTCTCATACTATAACATTGAAGCTATTGCAGGTCTAGTTCCTATCAAATCTCATCTCCAGAAACTTGTGAGGAGGTCTCAATTACACTCAGCTATACTTTCAGTGAACCATCTCATAAGAACTTTTATGGACGATCCCTCCAACTTACATGCCAACTCTAGTCCTTACTCCATCAACTCGCTCACAAATTGTCGGAAGACTATTGTTAAGGGTTATCTAATTGATTCAATCAACAAACTCTATGGAGTTTTTCCTTTTTTTTCTTCTCTTCATCTGGAATTTAATCTGGGTTCTAAAATAGTTGACATTTTTCCTGATCAATTCTCCTTTAATTTAGCTAGTAGAGAGAAAAATGACAAAAAATGCTATCAACAACTCGATGAAATGACTTTGCAATCATCTTCCTCACCTCATATGGCCATCGTTGTAACAGATGCTAGCATCAAGAAAGACATTGCTACATCTATATCTCATGTACATATATACGACTATCCTTTGACAAAAACTGTTCATCATACAGTGTATGTCATGAGTACTGAAGTAGAACTTTTTGCTATTAGATATGGTATCAATTAAGCATGTGGCAAAAATAACATATCCAAAATCGTTGTCATTACTGATTCCATTCATGCTACAAAGAAGATTTTTGACAGTAAATCCTATCTATACTAACTCCACATGATAGCCATTCTCCAAGAACTATGTTGATTTTTTGCTAAAGACCAAAACAACTCAATTGAATTTTGGGAGTGTCCCAGTTGTCTAAATTGGAGACTTCACCAGGCAGTTGACAAGGATTCCAAATCATTTAATCCTCAACCTATATTTCCTAGTAGAATATCTTGAGATTATTGTGCAAAAATTGACAGCGATAACATTATCAGTCAATGGAAGATGACATTTCAAGTGTTAGATAAAAAAGGGAAGCACTTTCTCAACCTAGTTGACAATAATTACAAAGACATCAAACTATCTTACATCAAAGATGGCCTGTGGCTCCAAGCATTCAGACATTCAAACTCATTATGCGCTCATGCTACAAGAGCTATTACAAATCATGGTCTGATAGGGGAGTATTGACTTAGGCTTTTCCCTAACAAAGAATTCAAGTACCTATGTGGTAACTATCCTATCGAATCAAGAAGATATATTCTTTATGAGTGCACAAGGTATAACAGGTATTGGAATCCTAGAAGAGACTCATTTAGTCATTTTGTCATGTTCTTGATAGCTAACCCAAAAGCTTTCATGTTCATAGACAATCCTCATCATATCATTTCAAATTGATTTTGGAATAACTTGTATTATTCCTTTGTTTTTCCCTTTTTTGACTTATTCAATTAGTTCTATATCTTTTTTCCTTTTTATTTTTCTCTTCCATTCATGTAGTCTACTCCTATTGTATGTAGTTACGAAGTAGCTACCACAGTCTGCCACTGTGCACTATGTAATAAATTGTTGAATTAAAAAAAAAAAAAGGTATGATATGATGGTCATACAGATCATAACATGTGACAGATGTCATATGGTGGTTATACTAGTCATAGTCACAGGTCACATAATTATGTAATATAGAGAAGATTATAAAAAGCTTTGGAATAAATAGTATTATATAGTATAATAATATATTAGTCTTATAGAAAGCATATGGACATTAGAATAGGTTAGTTATAGTATGTATACAGATTACAGTCTGAAGTATATAAGGTAGACTAGCTTGTGCTTGAAACTCTATTAAGATATGCTTTTATCTTATCTTTGAGACTTAAGTTATAACATGATAAAGAAATGGGATTTCAAAAGAAAAGAATTACCTAGGAAATATATAACAAAGATATTGTATAGATAGAATGATAGAAAGTTTAAGGAGAAGTATTTCAAAAAGTTAGAGAAAAACTGGTGAAAATAAAAGTCAGTTTCTCTAGAGAAGAAATCTTAAAATTTATCTTCTGAATTAGAACTGAGAATTAGAGTTATAGCATAATCATGAGATTTAGAACAAGTTAATAATAGTCTTATACAGACTACTAGCTAATATATATAAAATAGACATTCTATACTAGAAACTCTATCAAGTTTTCTTATATAAACCTTATATAAGATTCTTTTTCTAACTTAACTCTGAGTCTTAGATTATAACAGTTTTCCTTGTAGTTCAAATGCTTGAAGTTGTAAGAATAAGATGTACTAGCTACAATAGCCTCTCTAGAAGTATTAGACTTAGAATTGACCTTGTAACACCAAGCCAAGAGTTTGTAGTTCTCTACTTTATATAGACTACCAGACTTCTGACATTTATCATCTTGAGTATAACAAATATATGTTGGATATCCCTAGTACTATCAATTGTAACATTAACCAATTTTAGGATATATAGCAGTCTCTTAGACTGTAGTAGTATGTTACCCAAAGTTGAATAAGTGGTTAATAAGAGTTTTTTTCCTTAGAGTCTCTCTGTGAGTTCTAAATATCAATCTAGATCATAGACATATATCAGAGCTAAGAGATATCTTCATAATTTGAAGTATAAATACTAATATAACACACTCAAAGAGAGAGAGTTGCTACTATCTGAGTAGATATAATTAGCAAAAAAGTGTTAGAGTCCTAATATAGAGTTCTAGTAAAAACTACCTAAAATCTTCAAAAATATTTAGACCAAGACAAGTAAGATTTTACTCCAGTAGTCTCACTAAGACCAATAGTATTTTTCAGCTCCTGCTTAATCACTTCTATATCAAAGTTGAAAGCAGTAGACTTCATTTAGTCTTCTTTTCTTTTTTATTTTCATTCTTCTTTTGATTTATGTTTTCCTTTTTCTATTCTTAGAACTTAGGAGAGGGTTAGAGTGACAGTCATATCACATGACAGGGTCACAAAGATGATCACAAGTCATATAACTCACGGAAAGACCTAGAAGGTTTAGGAAGAGTGATGTCATAACATGTGTAAAATATATGTTAACCTTAAGGCAAACATATGGCTGTTTAGGGTAGGCTAAAAGTAGTTAACACAGACCATGAGGTTTTGGTATATAAGGTAGACAATTCTATATAGAGCTCTCTATCAAGTTCTCTTGTGTAAACCCTATACAAGATTCTTTCTTTTGACCAACTCTAAGGTCTTAAGTTCATAACATTCCAGCTCTACTGCTGAAGCAATAGAATTGGCAGACATGAACATACTATCTTATACCTTGCAAAAAAACTCTACTCTAAGCTTAGAGCAAGCTTTAACCAAGCTCCTGTTACAAAACTCAACTATAGAAGCAGTATTGGTCACAAGAATCTCTACAGTAGAAAAATTAAGTAGAATTAGAACCTAATATCTAGTAGGTCCATAGATTATTATTTTAAGCACTCTTGAGATGCTAGGACAACTTGCACTTTCTTGAGAAGCATCTATACTACCTAAACCAGTCTAGTACATAGAAATAATTGTAGCTTAAAGAAGGTTAGCTAATACAGCCCTATATAACTCTATATGAGATATAAATCTAAAGTAAATTTATCTCTCTATAAGGATAAACAAAAAAGTAAAGGTCTTTGGTTATCTACCTACTCCACTTAGAGTCTTGTGAAAAATAAGTCTACTAGAAGGTGGTGAGATATGTCATTACTAACACCAAAAGATAATAACAGTTTTGGTCAATTTTCAGAATAAGGTTTACAATATAACTACTGGCTGTCATATGCAAGTCCACCCATCCAGAAAGTACATTCCTATGGTGATATCATCTCCAAATTATACAAGCCTACCTTCCACAGTGGCTATCTTTCTTACAACACGTCTTATGGCAGTGCTGCAACTATCCAGATATTCCATCTTTCACAGCAGAGATACTCCTATTCAACTTGGTCTTCCATGATGGAGTCATCCCTGTCAGTGTCCCAACACTGAAACCTCTGCTTGGAGTAATAGGAGTTTTACTACTGAAACCCCAAGCATCTCCTATACTATCTGTTTGTATATAAAACTAGTAGTTATACTGTAATTTGCTAGTCTGATAATCAACAAAGATAACTCTTATTGAACTTGATCTCCGGTGTTCAATGGCAACACACCAATCAGCACTCACTCCTATCTTGTTATGAACTAAAGCCCTTAGGGTTGGATAATAGAACAGCTCTTGTATTGAGTAATACAAGAGAACTCAATAGAGATCTCTCTACAAACTAATCTACCTTATATACTACTACCAATGATCCATGCTCGCTACTGTGCAACCTACCCTAAACAACTATATGTAGTATATGAGGCCAACATGTGGTATCTATGTTGTATGACATCATTTGTTCTCGATTCTTCTACTTTATTCTCTGCATCTTGTGATCTAACACTAACTCTATGTTCTAAAAATAGAAAAATAAGAAAATAAAACAAAATAAAAATAAAAATAAAAAATAAAATAGAAAGAAACTAAGTCCACCATTTGTAAACTTGACATTATCCCCCCTCTTAAGGTTTCTCCTCCAGAGAAACTGCCTTCCATCTTCTCCAATTCCTTTCTAACTTTCTCAGATATTCTTTCTCAAATTTTCCATTGTCCCACCCATACAACATCTTCACTGTAAACTTCCCTAGTAGTTCTTCTCTTCTAAAGTCTCTCTCCTCTGCTATGTTTATTTTCTCTTGCCTCCTTACTTCCGCATTCATCCTCCCTTTGAATTCTTCTATCAACTCTTCTGCATTCTTTAGATTCTCTTTCCTTTCCTATGTATCCCCTTCTGCTGTGAACCCTTTCCACTGCATTAAATACTTTTCTACTCCTCTTATCTTCTTTTTGTTCAAAATTTTTTCTACCTCCCATTCTTCAACTCCTTTGACTTCTATTAGTTTTCCCTCCTCTTTCTTCTGTCTCTTTACCTGCTCCTTATACCTTACTATCTGGCTTACATTGACTACCAAATGGATTCTCATCGAGATTGGCAGTTGTAGTTTGACTATATTTGATGAGACTACTTTTTCTATTTCATATGGCCCTACATATCTTTCTGTCAACTTTTTCACAGGTCTTTCCTTGAACACCAAATCTTTGGTACTCAATAGCACTCTATTTCCCTTCTTCCAGTCTTCTGTATCTTTCCTACTTTGGTCTGCATATCTCTTCATTTCCTCTTGTGTTTTCTTTAATGCCACCCCTACTTTCTCATGCACTTTCTTCATCTTTTCTATGAATTCCATTGCACTTTCCACTTTTCCTTTCTTTCTGATATCTCCCCCTATTCTCACTTCCCTACCATAATTTGCCATAAATGGAGATATCTTTGTTATTGAATGGACTTTATTATTTATTGCAAATTCTACTGAAGCTAACCACTCTGGCCAGTCTTTTTGCCTATAGTCTACAAAGAACCAGAGATACTGTTCTAACTCCTGGTTTATGCATTCCATTTGTCCATTTGTCTGAGAATAGAATGCTGTCAACAGTTTTGTTTTAATGCTTAGTATCCTATTCAACTCTTTGGTCAACTCCACTACAAACTGTGGTCCTCTGTCTGACACCACACTTTCCAGTAATCTATGTAGTCTCTATACATTATCTCTGAAGAGCCTTGCTAACCCTTCTACCATTGTCTCTTCCATAGTTGCTACAAAGTGCATCAACTTTGATAGCCTATCACAAACTACCAAGATCGCATCTTTCCCTGCTACTATTAGTAACTTAGTAATAAAGTCCACCATTACATGTGTCTATGGCTTTTTCAGGACTTCCCCCAACTTTAACTTCTCTGCTACTTCTTCCGTCCTGTTTTTCATTCACTGATACAAATCACATCCTTCCACATATCTTCCTACATCTCTTGTTATTCCTGGCCACCAATAGTTTCTGGTAACCAATTCCACTGTCTTCCATTATTCTCCATGTCTTGCTGCTAGTACATCATGATGCTACCATATTACTTCCACTCTCAACTCCTTATCCTTTAGAACATACACTTTCCCTTCCTTCAACACTAACTCTCCCTCAATCTGCTACTCACTTCCTCATAACTCCTTCACTTTTGTCTTTTTCATCTCCTCTACTACTCTAACTACATCTTCATCTCTACTCCTAGCTTTTTTTATTTTTTCTAATATATCTACCTCTAGTCCTTCTATAATTACTTCCTCTAACCTACAAAGCCAATTGTCTTTAATAATTATTTAATTGTCATTATCATTTTCTACCCCTACTTTCCAGTCCAATCTCTTACTAAGTCCATCTGCTTTTCCCATTTTTGTTCCTGGAACATGCTTTAATGTGAAATTAAATCTAGACAGATATAAAGCCCATTGAGCTTGTCTCTGATTCAACTTCTGTGCCTTCATAAAATATTCCAAGTTCTTGTAGTCTGTTACAAACTTCATTCAGCTTGTATCTCCACAACCAGTAGACCGATTTTTACAAACCAAGTTGTGCTGGAAAGCCCCAAATGAGAGCTATCCGCACATATGCAGGATGTACAAAAGCAACAACAAATGACTGAGATATCAGGCCATCAGTAGCTGTAAAAGCTTTGTCTGTTAATATCTCATGAATGGCTGAACGGATTCACACAATTGAACTTGCGTTGGGAAGTGCTCATCAATCCATTTCCAACAATATATGATGCATCTCAAAGCAACAAGTATTGGTAGAGATACAAGCATATCAATGTAGTGACATAATTAGTTACCTTCTAAAATTAGC